>JAVJAQ010003743.1:0-125424 GCA_032362365.1 Zygogramma bicolorata
CTGTTAGTACTTGTTGCTAACTTTGAAAATCATCCCCTTCATTTTAATGCCGTAGATAAACTAAGTACCCGTCATTAAGTTAGCACAGCCACCCCTTAGAAAAAAAAACTATATGTGCGACAATTGATTTTTTTTTATTAACAATTGTCGAATATCATACGACATTTGATCAATACTTTGGGGATTTGAAAAACTAGTTTTTCGATAGAGTTCCATGATAAAATCGATAGTTCAAGACAATAACAATTTCTTCTCATCTCAGGCACTTTTTCAACGAAAACAGTGATGACATATCGATACTGACTTCTCGACAATTGCATATTCCGGTTTCTTTCGCGATTCTTTTATTTAAAACAGTGAAAATACTTGCGGTGTTGCCACATGGTAGAAAACGTAGGAAATATGCGAGGTAAAACATGACAAGGGCGTGATTTCCAGGAAATAAAAAAGTTTTTTGGTAGTTTTTCATATGGAATGAACTACAATTACTCGACAATTATCTGCGATAATAGTTTCGACATTTGAGTTTCATTAGGAATTTCAGCAAGGTGGCTGTGCTAACTTAATATTAAGTTAGCAAAGCCACCCCTTAGAAAAAAAAGTATAAGCGGACAATTATTTTCTTTCCACGACAAATTCTCGACAATTATACAACATTTAGAAAAAAATGTTACAATGATTTTACTGCAAGTGGCCATGCTAACTTTATGGAGGTCTCTGTTAGTACTTGTTGCTAACTTTGAAAATCATCCCCTTTATTTCAGTGCCGTAGATAAACTACCCATCATTGCCGACAAATCGAATAAACTATTCAAACAAGCGCCATAAATCACAATCAGGCAGGCATTAGTCCGAGTGCCAAAATAATTCCCCTGACGATTCCCTCACCATGCCTCATTTATATCACTGCTGGATGCTGTGAACATTTTACAAGCTTTCCCAAACAAATTTACTGTAATGAACGTTATTGCGGACAGATGTTTAGATTAATCGCCCGCTAGATTGGCTCTTTGTTTGGGAAATTCAGCGTCGCCAGAGGCTGGGCATTCCACCTAAAACTCTCACAAAGGATATCTTCGGAACTGGAATAGTATATAACATACCGAGGCGGCAAGTGAAAAATATCGCTATTTCTTGAGAAAAATTTCTGATTTTGACGAGGTTTGTATGTTATTTTATTCATAAGCATTCGAAATATTCTCATAACATGTACAAGAAATGGATATTTGCAAGATTGGAAATGCTTCATGAAGCTCCCAACAAATATAATTTTGGTGAATATCTTTTACCTACATAGAGTTAAGAAATATGCATTTACTTTTTATTTTTATTGTTTCGTTCTAATTCGTTGGGCATACTAAAGATATTTCAGTCAATGTTTGGATTCTCACTGAAATATTGGCAGCATTTCGAACAATGAGAGTGGACTGGCTCTGATGAGCGACAGATGCTGCGAGTACTTGGAAAACGGCTGATGAACGTTTCATTTTTTGAAAACTGAGTGGGACTTCCGTTATCGAAGCGGATTCGGGTTTTGATGGAAAAAGTGAGTTCCTATAACGTTTTTGTACGTTTGGTACTGGGATAGTTCGTGGTAGCTGCAATAGCATGTAAGGGTTAGTTTGTGCTCTATATAGAAACGTTGGTGTGTACACGTTTGAGAAATCACTAGTTAGTGGTATGAGTTTACGATAAAAAATATTCAAAATATTGTATTTCAATACTATGTGCTTTGAGAACGATGTATTTTCACAGGAAAAATTCAAGCAATCAAACATTTAAAAAATTGAGTGTCCTATACAATACACCATATTCAAAAGTTGCCGCCATCATTTTTTTTTCACTGTCACCCATCTCTCCAACATTATATAATTGAAATCGACTCTGATATCAATTCGAAGCTCGATTCGAATGTATCATTTCTGTCAATATACTAGCGTTTGCAGAATCGAAGTATACTCTCTACTTCTGAGATATCCCTTGTCGGATTTTGTGGTGAAACGCCCTAAATCACGAACCGAAAATTTGATGAATGCACTCCGCTATTGTTGTTACTGATGGTGATGGGGCGTTATCTGATTTATGGGATTGTTTTGAGTGCGCATTCGACACAGGGGGTGAGCCAGTATTGGATGTACTGTGGTTAAGGTTGAAATGCTATTTATTCAGCCATCAATCACAATTCACGACGTTTACAATATATATCTGTGAACGTGGAAAGTGGTGGTAGTTCTTGGCGCCAGCTTAGTGTGATAGATATGGGTATCAATATTTGCGATGCAAGCAGAATAAATACAGGCTATTGTCAATATTATATAGAAAAACTTACTATCAATATTAATACACATTATATGAGGATAGGTTTCGAAATGGGTCTTGTAGTTAATCATCTGATATCTCCTTATGAAGTCGAAACTTGTGGTTTTAAAAATGATTTCACAAGTATTCGAGTTATAACGATGAATATACAAAAAAAGTAGAACTAACGTCATTACCTCACTTAGGGTAGGTGTGAAAGCAATTTATTGCTTTTAGTCATCGCAATCGGATATGTAGCGTCTTAGATACAATACATTTTTGACTCAGACAAATAGGCATATTTTTTTTAATCACTCAAATACTGGGTATAATACCCCATGTTGATTATATTGTTACGATCTTTCTTTGGGTTCGTTTATTAAAACTCTCTACTCTCTACTTCAAATTCTACCAAAGCTCTCTCCGATAAAAACTCTGTAAAACTCTCCGCTTCCCCACTAACCTAGAAACTCTGAATACTATCCTAATAACTATCCGAATAACTCTGCTGTCCCCTCCGCGACGAAGTGTCTCCTTATATACTTGCGTACGCCTATGGAGAATCTCCGAGACGAATCTAGGTGATCGAATATTCCACGCATGACGGAAGTTCAAGGAAAAATGACGATTTCTCTTCGACCCCTCATATTATTTTGCGGTTATGAGCTACAGGGCCGGCGCTAAGAGATTCGTAACAATATTTTATATTTTTCCTTCCCGCGCATAGAGGCGACGATCAAGGGCAGAGGGGTTTTTGCCCATCTAATTTCTGAATTAATAAAATTTTTCGGTTCAATAAATTTACTCGAAATGATGCATAACCACTTCTTATTTTCTCCTTGAAACCACCTGTAGAATCCAACCGCCGCCTCTGCATGCGCGTGACAAACAACAAACAACTGACTTCGTCTCATTTTCCTTTTGAGCTTCAGCAGAGGCTTCGACTCAGGTATAAAATGATGAACTCATGTTTTTTTTTTAAACTTTATTATTCTGAAATATAATTATAATCTTTTAGTTAACAAACAAACCCTATGCAATGCCTATGTAATGACATTGGTATCGAGATACTACAATGAATTATAACGATGTTCTTATCCTATATAAACTAACCAATCTTTGTAACTCATTCTCGTTATTCCCTGTATATATAATCGCTGTATCATCAGCAAATGTGAAATATCTGCCCTTCAGTCTGGCCTTGCTCAGGCTTAGAACATAGAGTGAATAAAGTAGCGGTCCCAAGACCGACCCCTGTGGTACACCACATTTGCTAGTCTCGTAGTTGCTGTTATATCCATTCATGGTAACAAACTGCTCTCTGTGTTCAATGAAGGTTTGTATGATTTTATGAATAGCTCCTCGAAATCCTAATTGTTTGAGTTATTCCAACAAAATACCCAAACTTACAACGTCAAAGGCCTTACTCAAGTCAACAAATATAGCTATCGTAATTTTTTTGTTATCTGTTGCTGTTGTTATTTCATTAAGGAGATCTGCTGTGGCGTTCAATGTACCGCTATTTAAAAAAAAAAACATATTGATAATTATCTGTTTCCATAAATTTATCAATAAAGGAAAGCATTCTTTATTTCAATATGTTTCAATTTTGAAAATATGCCCAACACAGATATAGGTCTATAATTGCCTAATAATTTCTTACTTCCGGTCTTATAAATTGGTGTAATTTTGCTAATTTTGAGGACATCTGGAGAGGTACCTGTGCGTAAAACTTCATTGAGTAAATCATTTGTAGTTATATTATCATATCCTGGAGCAGCGTTCTTTTTAATATTTTCAATGGAATTTCGTACTTCTTTGTGATCTGTTAAACTCAAAAACATGGATTTCTCATTGTAGATTTCTTCATTACAATTGTTGTCTCTTGTATTTTCAATTCGGGTAATGATATCATAACCAATTTTTGAAAAATGATTATTGAATATATCACATATTGTTTTGTTTTCTGAGATAGTTTCACCGTTTACCAATATTTCGTTTATTATTTCAGATTTTTGGTTTTTCTTTGTAAGTTTATTTATAAATCTCCCTTGCTTTCTTATATTATTTTTATTCCATTCCCTGGTAAAGTATTTGTCTTTAGCACTCTTTATTGAATTTTGCACTCGGTTATTCAAAATTCTGTAGTCGTTATTTGTTCTTGCTATTCGCCTGCTTTTGAAGTTTTCTTTTCTATAGAGTTTATCTCTCTCTGTTTGAACAAAGACTAAAAAACTATTGCAATTCACTGGAATTCCTCATGCCGTTGTCAGAGAATGTGGGACCCATCTTGTGCACAGTTCCATCATGTCCGAATGTTCACTAAACATGCCATATTTAGTAGTTTTTGACAGGTCTAGAATTCTATGTTAATTTTTTCCACAATTTCTTGCGTGTTCCTTCCTTTTTGAATTTTTCGTGATAAGAATACTTACCTCCAACTACGTTCGAAATATTGACCTAATACAATAAAAAAAACAACATTTCAAACCGAAAGAAATCTCCTCCACTGTTTTTTTTTACGCTCACACTCAATACTCCCATGCCGCAAGGATCAGATACAGCTTGACGGACAAACCATTCTGCGTGAGTCACAGGTCATCGGGAGTGATTCTGTATTGTCGTCGAAAGAGGAGAGACCGAGGCCTAGTGTCTCTCGGATAGTCGCTGTCGTGTGGAATGGCGAAACTACGTGGCAGTCAAAGGTTAACGACGTGATCACGGAACCGGAGATAGAAACTAATTTCGACGAGGAAAAAATCTTGTGGAAAGTACGAGTATGAACGAAAAATAAGATGGAGTGGTATCGGCCTGTGAAATGACCAGACCTAATGCACATTGATTTTTTCTCAAATTGAAGTAACATCTGCAAGAACCCAATTTCAGTTGATATTGATGCTCCGAGGGGGAAACATATTCTTTCAATCTTGTACACCTAAAAATTTTAAGTCATTTAAGTCATCAAGTCATGCCTTTAAGTCTTTAAGTCATGCGTTTAGGTCCTAAAGTCTTTGAAAGATTTTAAATCTTCTACAGATTTTAGCTAGCTTTTTCCCCCTCGTGATGCTCTCAGCAAGATATTTATTGAAACGAAACTTTGTTTTCCAAATATAATCCATTGAGGAAATGAAAAGGGGCAAATCATTGAGTGATCGTAGATGAAATATTAATGGCTTGCGTTTTCTCTCCGACGTCCATAAATTGTTTACAAAATCACAAGGCTACTACTATTGTTTGCTGTTTCACAATAAAATGCCATTTTATTATTCTCACTTGTGGTATGGATATGAACGACTCACTGTGTTCGACATCTGCTCGGTAGATAGCAACACAAAAACATCTACAAAATTCGATATTGGACTGAATATGATAAAACTCGGATAAACATATTGCGAATAATAAACAAAGGGTACGATGATGATCTATTTTAATAGATTTTGTCCAGAAAATGTATAGCTGAGCCTACAAGGAAATTACCTCAAGAAACGAAGACTAATTTGAGATTCTAACAAATCTAGGACAAGCAAATATATTATTTCAGATGATCTGGGACACAAAGAATTTATAAGTATTGCCTTTGGGCAATATCTCAGTAAAGGTATCAATCAGGTGGGTCACGTGGATCATGCACAATGTTTTATATAGGTCGAACGGGAAGAACAATTCAAATGTGAGTGAAAGAACATGGGAATATTTTTCAGAATGGAAAAACAAATGGCATGAATTTGATCGTGAATTCCAAATCCATTTCCAAGAGAAAGGTTCGAAACTTGACCTCTTGAAAAGAAGGGAATCAATCAAATTCAGAAATCCTCAGTTTCTGATAAATGATCGAATAGAGCAAGAATTAAATGCTCTTTTCCGGCAGTTGAACCTAGCCCATATTCTATGTGTTAATCTATTTACTCGTCTATTCATTTGTTAACCTGGACTAATGAAGACCAACCTCCTTATGATGAAGAATATTTTACAGTAATTTAACATATCTGGTTGCAGCTATTGTATGGCGAAACACATCGCAATTTTGTTAACCTCATTATAGTGAAAATCTGGCAGGAAACTGCATAATTGACAATGAAATATTTGCTTAGGTTTCATTGGAACTCATTCGAATTATTGGAACCTATTCTATAAATTTTCTGTTAAAACTGATCGACCGTCTCTCGTAGTTTTGCGAACATCCCGTATGCTTAGCAGGTACCGAAAGTTGGCAAAAAATACATGCTGCTTGTAGTGACGATATTTTCTTTTTAAAGAAGCTCTTCATGAAATCATCAATTCAGTGTTTAAGTCGCTGAAGTTCATCATACTTCGTTAGACAATCAAGAAGCTCTGGGTTAAAAATAGAGCCGTCTTGAATCAGCCGAAAATATGACAAAGACCGACAGAGTGGCAAAAAGCTCTTGATAATTAATTTCATCGAAGCGCCACTTCAATGATGATTATAAAAAGGTCTTTCGCTTGCGAAGGATTCAGAAGAGTCGACGTTTCTGTGCGGTCCCACAAAATGGTGTCTAAAAATAACATTCATTTGAGTTATGGCACTGCAGTGCCGTTTTAACGTCCAGAAGAATACTCCGATCATCCGTTTATGTCTCAAGGCACATTACAATAATCTGAATTCATAGGCGTACTTTACTTCATTTAAAACTAACGGTAGGAGGTTGAAACCTTTTCGTTTTCCCCTTTCCCCTATCCATCAATATAAAAAACGACTTCTAAAAAATGAAGGAAGACTATATATATATATATATATATATATATATATATATATATATATATATATACACCACGCTAACATTATTGCGTCCTTTCACAAAACGACACTACTGCGTCCCCTTGAATTCTTGTATTTAGGGAGAGTTTTATAGCGAATACTTTTTCTCCTCATTAAATGCATTCCGTATCTATTTTCAGATTTTCATTACCATCAAAAATTAAAACAATGATATTCACGCCCTTACTGCGTCCCCTCAAAAGTGGGCCTTTACTGCGTCCATCGAATATACGTTTTAATGTTGAGTACTATCTTGCGTCCTGAAAATATATTATTGTACACAATCAGAATGATGCTGCGTCCTGCAGTGTTGCCAGATTCATTTCTGCTCACAACCTATATGCGAAATGCTTTAATTTTATGTGTTCTTGAAAATTGACTTCACAAAAGACGACTAATTTCGGAAAAAAAAATTCTCGATCAGAATCACGCGAAAAAATATATTCCTATCAAATTGATTTCATATTTCTTAATCTTCTATCAAGGCTGTAGATATTTGGAACTTACACATAATTGTTATCACAATAGTATATTGTTCCATGATCAAGGAATGATAATACATTCTTCACAAGAATGAAGTTTGCAGTTGGAGCAGTAGGCGAGTGCTGTATATCATACGAGTGAGCAATTACCATTCAATGCGAGTAATTCATTATACTTCTTCCTCGGTTACAACAGATGAAAGCGAAATGATTCAACAGATAACATGAACTTCAAATTTGATATTATTCGGAATTTTCATTTAGGTACGATTGCATAAGCAAGTATAGAGCTTTTATTACTCAGAATTTGATATTCCATGAAAGACCTGATTAAATGTGTAGTGACAACTATATTTCTAAAGCAATGAATTCTTCGTTTCATCCGGTGATATAGGTACCACAACTGTAACAAAATGAAATTATTGGGTTATCAGGTGTGGAAATGGAATTGAAGACATACAATAAACATCATTGTTTTATCAAAAACAGTTTAGATAGAGCAGTTTCGCGTTCCACCCTTAATAGTAGATTATACCACGAGTCAATAATGACAACTATTATTCTAGAGGAATGTTTATGAACCGAGCCACGTTAGCGGCGAGGATGTAAAATATTCCGAGAGGATAATAGCCATTATTGCGAGTGTTATACTCTACTTTATTTACGATTGATTCATACAATTTCTGGAGGTGTACAGGTAAATGATTCTTCAGTTTCTTCATTCCTATACAAATACACAAACACTACCAATGCGTTTGACACTGACACTTTGGAGATTGGTTATATCGTTTCTATGGTGATATTAATTTCAAGAACTTTTGTGATTGGACTAGAGGAGGAAATAAAGACTATAAATTCCTGCCATAAATCCCTAAGAGAATCATGTATGGCATTATACTGGGGAAACCATACGTATATTACTTATATTATGTAATAGTCGTAAACAAAATTCCTTTAGTGTATTTGAAATAAGTGGTACAAAAATATGTTATTTTCCCAATTGTTGATATAAAAAAATATCTGAATATATTTTATTTTTCAATGTCCAAGGTTTTTTTTTGTTAACCAGAATGAAAGTCATCAATCAGAACAATGTTGTTGAAACTTTTCCTAGAGATCAATTAGCCTAACACCAAACTGATATAAATTTTTGTCTCGTGAAGATGATAACATTGTTAGCGAAATGCGCGTCATATCACTTTGGTGTTGATGGAGTGATTGATCTCTAGAAAATGTTTAAACTTTCACCAAAACCAAAAGGAACTAAAGATGAATTGATAAAGCAAAAATAAACCATTGGTCATATAGAGAAAACATTCTTGAATTATTCACAATAATTTTTCGTATATTTATTCTGTATAAATACTTTGATTTTCATCCAATCTTTATTTTCGAACACTTTGGGAAACTAAGTTCTCATTTCTTCACATTCTTGTCGTTTTGGTGGATTTTTATTCTTTATATGAAAACGAAAATATTCTGTAGCAATTTTTTTTGTTTTTCGGTCCATTTCACCAAAATTCTTTCTTTTATTTTTGTACAAGTAATATACGTACTTAGTGCTAATTTTAACGGCTTCGTCTTCGCTTAAATTAAGGATATCTCCTATTTCAGTTAAGTGATTAATATTTTGTATTAGCACATCAAAAGCAGTTTTTTCTTCAATTTTGTAAAATGCGCTTGTGGTATCACATCCTGTCAGACAATGAGCTGCTAAGAGATTTTTACAAATGGAGAGTCCAAGTTTTTCCACTATATCATGTATGGCATTTTAACGTTTATTTTTACTATGTCCTAATTGAATCAATAATTGGCAAATCAATAATTCTTGAGCGGTGCTATAATAATGTAGAAATGAAAGAAGAGCATCTCTATCTACCAATTTCACAAGAATAGAATCGCCATGCGCTCCACCTCGGCTGAAACGTGACGGATAATTCGCGGATCTGCTTCTTCTTGATTGCTATTTAGTGAATATATTTGGATCATCATTTTTAGCTATAAGAAACACGTATTGTGGGTTCTCAAATCCTCCCGCTATAATCAGGAACTCATTATCTCCCAATGAACTTGGCCCATTCTGTACAAAATAATTCGTTTGAAAATTAGCAGCGATAATTTGTTTGAGGAAGATTTGAAAACATTTTTTGAGACAGATCTGAAAACATTTTTTTGGGACAGCTCTGAAACTCAGTTACATTTGAATCACTTCGTTTAGACCTTCCGCGTTCTTAGGCGAATTATTATTGTAGGTATCCACTTCTATTGTAGATTAGACGCATGCTTTTTATGTTGAATGAGCTGATGTTATTTCTAGTTGTTCAAGAAGAAATTTCTCGCTGTGGATTTTGCGTTCCAAAATTTCAGACCAACAGTATTTTTTTTTTCTCTACGGTACCAACTTCAGTTTGTAGACCCCGTTTTGTAAGGTTTTGCACAACCAATTTGTCCTGAGTTTCAACAGATTCTCCACATATAATGCTCTCTATTTTATACCTAGTGGAAGTTTTTGAAAAAAATTTCCAAAAATGCATATGATAATGTAATTAATGATTAGACTAGCACAATTAAATACAGATAGGTAAAACCTCATGTTGCTTTTGCTCACTGTCGTTGAGCGCGCACAGGTATTCCGGGCAAAGTGCATGCGGGAGACACGCGTGATTTCAATATCGGCGTGGTTATTACGTGTCCTATCGATCTCAACCTATTACATTTTTTTTTAAACTTCTGTGATTTTTTTGCTTCAATTCACTTGCAGAAAGTATGTGAAAATTCCTGGAGATGAAAAAGTTTCTCGATTGCTCAAGAAATCAATGCACAAAAAATAAATACGAGTATTTCTTATTTTTTTCTGAGAAGAAGAAGTGAGTTTCCAAAAATGCGGCCGCATTGACACCAGCGCCAAGATTTCTACTTTCGAATAAAAAAAAAACTTTGATATCTCTAATAGTTTTGGAGTTATCACGAGTTATATCTAAAAAAATACGTTTTTTGGATTTTCCATTTTTTCACACATTTTTTGCTACAGAAAGAGTCAGCCCCAGCTGGCGGTGTCGTAAAAATCGATTTGTAATAGCCAATAACATTCCCAATAACAATACACCACTCGTTTTTTTCTACCTCAATTTGGTTTTTTTTCGTGATAGAAGCGTCTTTCGAGCGCGTTTTTACTCCACTATAAGAGGGAAGCAATATCAGTGGATGATCGACTAGCTGTTACGTTAATCTACGAGGATTTGAAGTTTTCGGCAATTATATCACCTCAAGCATTGAGCAATATAATACCAGAAACATGCTAGTGAACTTTTGAAGTTCTTAGTGAAGAATACATGAAGGAAAGTACGTAAGAAATGGTTATTTTAACAGAAAAAATTTGTATATTTTTTAATTCCCAGTCACTACGCAAGAATGGTTGAATATTGAAAAATATCCTGAAGCGGTGGTGTGAAAGGGCAATAAATTTTCCTTCGAAGTGCGCAGGTCGGTCCGAAATATCCAAACTAGCTGAAATATCGCGGATCTCTCCACTCGTGCCTTGTTGCCAAATTTATGGACGCCCTAAAGTACATTAGGTGCAACGGGTATTTTGTAAAAGTATACGCTTTCACGATTGACAGCGCCCCCCAAACAGAATTTTGTTGAACTAAAGATATATTTCGACTTTCATTGGACACATGATGGTGCATCCACTTATTATTTTTTCAAAACCAGATAACATTTTTGAGTGACGTCAGAAATGGATGTATCTGATATCTGCCGATAGGTCTTGGTATGTAGGACCTTCCAAAAAATCGACATGGACCTCCCACATAGTTGTACGGACGGATTTATAGTGGTAAAACTTTACTGCGTCCGAAATACGGACGCACTATTGTAGAGGACGCAGCAATGAATGGTACAAACCCAATGTATGGACGTAATAAAGTATGCTGGATAAATATATATATATATATATATATATATATATATATAATAAATTAAATGATAACGGCATTCAGACAAATCATAAGAAATTGAGAAAAATAAACTTCTTCAAGCAGGATTCGAGCCCACGACCTTCCGTTCTTTAGGCGGATGCTCTACCACTGAGCTATCGAAGACCCTGAGTTATCCAATGGAATTTGAGATGAATGAATTCCGAAATTTGCGATGGAGAACTCAGGGAGCTCAATTTCTTATGATTTGTCTGAATGCCGTTAGTATTTCATTCATTTTTTCAATTATACAGACACTAATACATCTATCGTTGAACAGATATGAACAGATCTCTATCTCACACGAAAGAAAACCACGAAAATTATTATAATAATTATTATTCATCACTGTGCTCATTCTCCCTTCTTGAGGTTGGAACAAAGACTTGCAGTTTCCGTAGGCAACATGTTGTTTTCATTCTTTTTCGTTTTTCTTGTTAAAACTTGTTTTCATGTTAAAACATTAATTAATTACCAATGTTATCATGCTTGAAATACGAATAGATATTAATATTATTATTGAAAATATCGTATGAATTTTAAATTCATTAGGGTCACACCCTAAACTTAGTAGTCCCTTTTTTAAAGGATCACAAAATATTGCCCAGCCTACATTCTTTCATCACTTAGAAAGTATCAATAATGATAAGAAAAATAGGTCTCTACAAATAAGTCAACTAAAAAGAATGCACATATTATAATAAACCAAGATTGATATAAAGACAGTTAGAGGATAACTTGATTAAAAGTTTATCTTAACGTTTTTCTCAATACCGCATGTCATGATAAGTATTGAGTATTGAGATAAAGAATGAAGAGGTAATAAAAAAGAATATTTGACAGAACACATGTTTCAGACAGATATTGCAATCCTCAGTATTGTGTAGTTACATATTTCTATGAAATTATGAGCGTTTCCAGTACATATTACTGAAAATGTTGATTTTTTCGAATTATTTTTACAAATATGGTAGTTATTGCTATATGCCTTTGGAAAGTTGGAGTATCAACTACATTTTTCCAGTACTGATGGAAAATGCCCCTGGATACAGAAATGGAGAAATTTTCATTGCCTTCTATTGCTATTTGATATCCTCCATTGGACTAGCCGACATAACCTATTTCAATTTCCTTTTTGAATCTTCACCGAGCCATGACGACTTTGCTTTATAGGTGAGGTTGATTTCCTATTCCATGAAGTGTAAAATCTCACCTCTCCGAAAAACCCTGTAACGCCACTGGTTCCCCACTAAAGCCAGCAATTGCTCGATTGCAAAGCGGAATATTCGTGTTCATTCATTTGGATCTGAAGCACTTTTTAAGATCTTCTGTTCATTGAGAAGTTCGAAATTGTAAGACTTATAAGCATGTGGTAAACATTTGTTGGCGTTCTGTTAGTGCAGCGGAAAATTAAATTATATACATTCACATAACGAATACGATTTCATTCAGACGAAGGAGTTTGTTATTCAAAAGAGGTCGATTGGTTTGTTGATTGCCATATCAGCACAGCGGAACTGGTGAAGGTATATCAAGGGGTAAATAACTCTTTTCAGTAGGTGTACATCTTCAAATTGTCAGGATTTCAGTATAATACAGGTAATAGGGGATTCTGTTCTGCAAAATTAGGCAGGAGTTATTTTATTGCATGGATAGTTGCAGTCTGACGTACTTAACCTAAAAACACAAAATACTTACAAAAATGACGAACGGAAGTGCCGCCATTTTGTGAAAAACCGTTTGGGCCTGTATCTCCGTAACCGTGCACTTTAGGCCCACAATTATAAGGACCTTTTTTAAAGATAATTAAATTTCCTATCTTTTTTATCCGATAATTTTTTTTGTAGCACTTACCGTTCACGACTTATATTATTATTACTTTTTGTTTATTCACTTTTTTACCGATATCTCTTTAAGTAATTGTTTAAACAATAAATTGTTCATGATAAAACTTTCAAATCGATAAATTTTCTACATCTTTTATTTAAAACTTTTTTCTATAAAGTTAATATTTTTGAAGTTACAACGCGTTCAATGTTGTACTACCGAGTACAAGGTTATTAAGAACGAAGTATGCATAGCGTAATGATGCGATTCCGATACATAATGAAAAAATATGAAAATGCAAATGCAGAACTGGCCGTGGCAGAGCCTGTGGGTGCCGAAAAGCAGGATTGGACTGTACGGTAATCTGTGAGAACTGCACAGAGGAAACGTGCACTAATCAGCTGAAAGTAATCGTCAACAACACAGAATTGTGCGACATCGATGAAGATATTGGTGATGATTCTAACGACAAATTAATAGAGGCGTTACAATCTTTATATGCCACTGACGAAGATAACGAAGAGGAAGAGGAGAATGTAACCAACATCGAAACTTCACCACCCTCGAAACGCCAAAGAGTCAGATAAGACATATGATTCATTTTGGTGTACATTTGTAAAAATAAATTTCACATATATTCTTCAATAAATATTCCATTTTTTTATTTGCGTGTTTAATTATGGCAGTAGTTTTAAAATTAATTGTAGTAATATTAAATTGTATAAAAGAAAATACAAAGAAAAAATTTTAATGGGTATTCGCTATTTCTTGCAGGTAAGAACTTGAATTATTAATTATTTATTAAATCAAAAAAATTCTAAAATTCATATTTTTTTATTATGTATCGGAATTGCATCATTACGCTATGCATACTTCGTTCTTAATAACCTTGTACTCGGTAGTACAACATTGAACGCGTTGTAACTTCAAAAATATTAACTTTATTTATAAATTTATCGTTTAAACAATTATTTAAAGAGATATCGCTTAAAAAAAGAATAAACAAAAAATAATAATAATATAAGTCGTGAACGGTAAGTGCTACGAAAAAAATTATAAGATAAAAAAGATAGTAAATTTAATTATCTATAAAAAAGGTCCTTATAATTGTGGGCCTTAAGTGAACGGTTACGGAGTTACAGGCCCAAACGGTTTTTCACAAAATGACGGCACTTCCGTTCGTCATTTTTGTAAGTATTTTGTGTTTTTAGGTTAAGTACGTCAGACTGCAACTATCTATGAAATAAAATAACTCCTGCCTAATTATGCATTATGGACACGAGTAGTTCGCTCCCTATTACCTGTACTAAGTACAGTCATATTCAGATTCAGTACTTGTGTCATTATTACAAATCTAGTGTTTCAGTACCTGGGGTGCTATTTTCAAATCAAATTCGTATACGAAACCGATATTGTTTCGCAGTTCAGTAACCATATTCCATATAGCTCCATCTCATTCTACTCGCATAGAAATCTGTTCGCATTCATTTGAAAATAGTACCCCTGTTTCTGTATTTCAGTCCTCGTTTCAGTTCGTGTTTATTCTTTCAGTACTCCCTCACATTATTTCCGTACTTGATATTTCAGTATGGTGTACAGATTTTTCAAGTCTCAAGATATTTTCCTTTTATAATGCAACAAAATCATTGGAATATTATTTTGAGTTAGGACGTAAAGGTTGGATCAAGTGTATTTTGTACAATTCATAGAAAACCCTCAGACAGGTTGACTTTTAATCACAATTTACCGACCGTCAGCTGGTAAACGGAAAAACCCAACCACAACCCAAAACCACCCATTGTATAGGGTAATACAGATGGTAATAACGTAGGTAAGCGACAATCTTCCAAATATGCACAGCGTATTCACTATTACATTTTCCGAGGGTCATTTGCTAGGGATCTACCCAAACTTCAGCAAACTCTAAGGTCCACCAAGAGCTAAGCTCAGCTTGAACTTGCACAATCTACTAAAAATAATCTCAAGTTCTTTTTCTTTCACTGATCTCGAACTGAGAATTTCTGGTAGATTGAAAATCGTATATATTTTGTGCTTACTCCAGAATAACTGTTTTGTCAATGTGATCAAACTTCATTTTGACAAAGAAATTGAATGATCAAGTTTTTTTTCAGGCTCTTGATTGTGATTTTCAGCATTCAGTTCTAATTATCGTAATATTGATCACAGTTATTGCTTTTAATACACAAGAATTTGGTATAGAATATCACATCTTATCTTTATTACGTATTTCACTTTCAAAATAACAGTTGTATCATAAATAACCTCTAACTATTATTGTATTTCTGATTATTATTATGACTGTTTTAATCGCTTTCGTATTTCGGAAATAGGCAAACATTTGTCGATAACCGGAGATGGTGGTGAGTTCTGAAATTTTCAGATTCAGTACATTACATTATAATATAAGGGATATCATCCGCAAACAAAATCTTCATTCAGCTTTTATCTGAAAACTCTATTTGATCTTTATTTTTTATTTGTTCCTCTCAAATGTTACCGGACTCTTCAAAAACTTTAATCCCTCGACATCAAAGTGGGTTTAGTCCAATTATCTGACACGACTTGTTTTACTATTCATGAAACGCCTCGTTATACCTTTCAGCTGAGCTGGAGGTGCCAATGACCTGATGAACTTGACTTATTTTTATTCTAGGTGAAGATCTGAAAGGAAAATGAAAACATCAACAAGATGACTGCTGCTACACATAAAGGTTAATTTGCAGAACAACGAATACAAATTTCTATATGGCTGATTAGGTTTCTTGCTTAGTGATATTAGTTCGGACTTTCTTGTCTATATTTCTATATGTATAAATAGCTTTATTAGAATATTTTCATTTTATTTCATTTCAACTCCTGCTAATTCATTTCTCCAAGGCTTAGCAGGAATATATTTGATTGTTTTAATTAGTAATTAATTGTTTGTTCAGATACTTCAGAGAATCTGGCACAAAAAAATCGGCATGGAAATAACAAAATATTTATATGAATGAGAGAAGAAATATCCAAGAATTGACTACAGAAGGAGAGAACATTCCAAGTTGTGAAGTTTTGTGGATTCCCTGGTGGATGCCAACAAACTTTGAAATTATCTCATTTTGTTAATTTTCTTGTGATAATAGCGACAATTTTTATACTTATATTGGTGATAAGCAAGCTTGAACAACACATCAAAAATAAAATTCCACCTTGTTCTCAATGTTTATTAAGTAATCATAAATTCATTTGGTGTTCGATTGGTTCATTAACCGGAATAAGGTAAGTGGTTTTGATTGAATGAAAATATTTATATGAATGAGAGAAGAAATATCCAAGAATTGACTACAGAAGGAGAGAACATTCCAAGTTGTGAAGTTTTGTGGATTCCCTGGTGGATGCCAACAAACTTTGAAATTATCTCATTTTGTTAATTTTCTTGTGATAATAGCGACAATTTTTATACTTATATTGGTGATAAGCAAGCTTGAACAACACATCAAAAATAAAATTCCACCTTGTTCTCAATGTTTATTAAGTAATCATAAATTCATTTGGTGTTCGATTGGTTCATTAACCGGAATAAGGTAAGTGGTTTTGATTGAATGAATACCTGATTTGGGTTTGCGATTGCTAGTACTTAATGTATTGAAATAGGTAATGTTCTGTTAGGTCAGCATTTTTTTGCATTTTTCAACACATCTAACATAATTTTAAGGAAGCTTCAACCGAATGAATATGCTGTTCTCAATTCGTTGAAGTTATACCGCCATCGGTATTCAATACCAAAATAAACAAAGTAGATACCAAGAAATAGAAATTTTTTATAAAAAGTGGGTCTGGGCGCCACAGTGAAATCATGCGTCATCGCCAACAAAATCAAATATATTTTACGTTATGATGGAGATGTTATAAATAGACTTTCTAGCTCTATTAAAAACCAGATATTTCCGTCTACAAGTACGATAGGCTAATTTTAATTCACATTTGTTGGGTTCAACTGAGACTATTGAAAGACGAAGACAACGTAGGAGTTGATAATATTTTGATATGATTATTTCGATTTGAAAAAAGTGACGTTTGTGCAAAACAGTTATCAAGTATGAAAACACGTTGAGGAATTTCAACGGCATGCTTCAGAAAAATGATTTTTCTTTTCGAAATCATCATGAATAGAGAACCAATCTCCTATAGGAGAATCGCTCAACAATATGTAAAAAAATAGGAGTACTGACAATACTTGATGAGGTGAATTCACCCCATTGGAAGATATTTTTACAGCTAGCAGGTCGATTGTCAAATTGATACATAACTTCGATTAGGTATTGTACAACAATCCTCTGTGGGATGAAACTGACTGGTTAACACTTTTAAACAGATTAAGAAAAGAAATCGATACTAGTACAATTAATCCTCTGAAGATGCTAACTTGGTTATTCTCATTTTATTGAAGATGAATATGGATGGTACATAACACAGCCAGTGTTTGATCCACATTTTTCTTACTGCAAAAAAAATATACCGCAATATTTTGAAATTGTGAAACTCATCATCAACATTGAGGACGTTCGAATACAAACTTGTTTTTCTTCACAAAGAGGTATACAAGCACAAAAATACCACGAAAAAGTGAGGTTGGAGTGTAACACTCCAACAGCTGTCAACTATCAGGGACATCATTGTCAATGTCCTGTGTTGATGAACGCTTCTTTATGGTTCAAGAATTCTGGGACCGACGTTTGTATCAACAAATATGGTTTGAATTAGACTTAAGGGTGGCTTCTCATAGATTCGTTGTCCGATAATCTGACGGTCCGAAATTTTTTGTGATTGGCGGAAACGCTTGTCAAAGAGTGTATGATTTCACGGCCGGTGTCTAAAAAAGTGATAGTGGCTGTAGGGTTCGGTTTGTTGGCCGTGATGTGCAGGTTTTTGGGTGCGACGTATCATCTACAACTACTGCGGTAGATATTTCCGTATCGCCATTGACAATTCCCCGTATTTTTAGATAGAACGTCCCAAAACAAGCAGATCACCGCTAATAAACCCAAAAGCCGCTATCAGTTTACTAAAATCCTGTATTTGCACCAACCAGAAAACTTTTGGATCACCGAATATTATATCAAAGGGAATTCAACCCTGGGGTTTCATTCAGTGTTAGTTTTTTATATTGTCATCATCCAATTAAGTATTGATCACCAATTAAAAATGTGAGGACTTTCATTTTCATAGACTTGATCACACCATAATTGATGAGTTACGCAACAGAAAATGAGCACTGCATATTACCGAACATGGTCGTCGTATTGCAGTTGCATCTACTTGTATAAAAAATGCATGGGATAACAGTTCGCGCGTACAGGAAAAGAGCAATTTAGAGATGTCGATACGCAAATGAATCAAGTACGATTTCGAAGGATTTCAATGGCAATTTTATTCCTGGATGTTTCGATAATTCACGGCAAACGCGTAATTTGTTAAGCAAAGCATCTGTCAGTGCTACGTATGGACGTAAACATTTACTTTTTATCTGCGATACGGAAATAACTAACAATTTCCTAGCGTATCTTCCTTTCTGTGACGAATTCACGATAAAGCAGTAGCCGGTTTCAACCTTGAACTGGTTGCTTCGCCATACCATCAATAAAAATATCGTATTGAGTATTTTCAACTTTGTAGTGAGAAGTGAGAAGAGCTCGGAATGAGTCAAAACATTCTTTAGACAGTTTAGATCATAAACTAGTCGAAATATCCCCTCTTTTTCTTCACTGAATCATTTTGAACACTCAAGCAGTATAACCAACTTATTTCCGGGCAAATACCGCACCGGGTATGGAATAACATTCGACAGGCAACTGTACAAAGAAACTCGACGACGATAGACGACACTCTTGAAGAGAGCTAATTGCGATCCAATAGCAGAGACAAATTTGCCAGAAAGGGGGAACTCACCTGCTTATTCATGCTCAATTCCAGAAATCCAATCTTAAACTTTGAAAGAAATCGCAACGCAAATTTTGAAATCTCTAATAAAATCCATATCTAATTAGGAAACTTGAAATCTCAGTGTAATCCTGGAATATCAAAGGAGTCTTCAAATTCTTGTTGAACTTTGGAAAACCTAGGAATCTCAGATGAAGTTTTGAAATTCTTGGTAAAATTATGAAATCCCTAATATAAAATACATAAAAATGTAATCTTGTCAGTAAAACGAGTGTAGGGTGATATCGATTTGGTGTCTAAGGGTAACTAAATCTCAGGTGAAATTTTGAAACCCCAACCGACATTTTGAAATCCTTAATATAATCCAGAAATTCGTGAAATGAATCGTAATTCGCAGAAATCCAATTGCAATTCCTCATTTGAAAATTTGGTGTACAAACACTTCCAACAGCTCACTGAGACACTGGCTTTAATAGCTATAAAGAACACAATTTCTTTTTGAAAATTACAACTTTGGATAATTTTTTCGAAAAATATTTCGGCATAGGAAACCTCACCGTAACATTTAAGTTAGTTATATAAAGATTTCCTCAACATATTTGATATATTCTGAAAGTTTACCTGATCACAGATAATATCCCATTTTTTTTCGTAGTCGTAACTCTTCAGTAGTTTTGCTTTGTCTGGAGGAAGATCCATGGAGGCCTGAAAAATAAAAGGAATTTGAATTAATCTGTTATCATGGAACGACACAAATATTAGTACAAGAATACCATTTTTCATAGATATTCATCTTATAATCGAATATGGGAATTCTAAAATAATTTCATGCACTTTCTGAACTGTAATAACTGTATATGAGCAGCGATTGTCAATTTTTCAGACCAATCATTCGAGGTTCAACAATTCCTGAATTTTTGACTAACCATTTCCACACATAACAAAGGTTTACCTGCTCTTAGTCCAGTATAAAGAAAACAAGCACGTTAATACAGAATCCTAGTAGTTATTTCTGTTACAAGTGAAAAATGTGGTTTCGGATATTTTGAAAATATGCAGGGGGAGTTCTCGTTGGAAGCCCCTGTATGTATTTTTTTATACTCTATAAGGATAAAAATTAACTAAAGTCACTATCGAAATACATCCACAAATTCAATTGATCACAGCAGTCAAATTTTTTAGTGCTTAGTTTTTTCCATCATATAAATTCAGACAAAACTCAGTAGAGATATCAGAATTAGCAATAAGCGTTGGTAGTGTTCAATGATGATGTGAAACAAACATTTTGTCGCATTAGTGCATGAAGTAATTTTGCATAGATCAATTTAAAAATAACTCTGCATGATCTCAGAAAAAGTTAGGAAAAACCAAAGATATCAGTTTCAGACGAATTTTTTCAAATATTGCGATAAAAGCTGAACCTAAATGAATTAATCACGAATGGTTATTCGTTGCAAAAATGCATGAGGGTGTATTTTCGTTTAATTGGAAAGGGACTAAATCAGAGGTTCCCAAACTTTTTTCCTCATAGACCCCTTTCAAAATTTTGCTGGTTCCGGTGTACCCCCTTGCTATCATCATATTCATAAAACTTGACAAACAAAATCACGTCAACGTAGGCCCCCGACAAGTCTCTCGTGGCCCCTGGGGGGTCCACCTGGACCACTTCGGGAATCAGGGGTCGAAATAGAAACCATGAGAAACCGGAATAATTTTATTATATCCATTTCTCCACCACCAAGGATATAGGTATATTGTTTACGTTCACATAAACAACAAAACTTTGCTGAAATAATTGTAACGAAATGTGCTGGCGCCGGCCCTGCCGACTATGGATGCGAATTGGTGCGACAGTTCCAGGAAAGATTATACCTGCGTGATCGCGGCTCACCCAGAATATTCGATTGTCAAGATTTGTCTGGATGATTCTCCACTGTATGAGCGCCTATATAAGCGGAAGCCGCTCACTGCGACGGCAGAATTTTTAGTACAGAGAGTTTTAGTACCGGGCATTTGAAAGTTATCGGAGCGATTTAAGTGATTGTGTTGTATTGTATTGTGATAGAGAGTTATAATGAAAGAAGTTTAGTGTTGTTTGGAGTTTCCATCATCGAATCCAAAGAAAATCGAAACAGTAGTGTCAGAAGAAGGATTTTGCAAAAAAATATCGTAACATAATATTTGAGGAAGAACTGGTTCTGAATGGCAGGTAGAGCAATACAATATTCATTGCATTCGTCTATTCAATGAAGTTTTGGTTTTTACGTCAAGGTATGAAATTCAGTCACCCGAGGGCATATACATCTATTTATACCAGTGGTGCATACTGTCACGATCTTTCCTTGTGTTCTTTTATTGAAACTCCAAAAAATACTTCACTACTTTTATTACAACTCTTCATCACAATACAATACAATCACTCACACTGCTCTGCTAACTCTCCAACGCTCTGTACTAAAACTCTCTATACTTACTAGAAATTCTCTACTTTCGCACTTAGCAATACCAAAGCTCTCTCCGATAAAAACTCTGTAAAACTCTCCTCCTCTCCACTAAGCTAGAAACTCTGATAACCGAGCTGATAACTATCTCAATAACTATATGCCGTCGCGATGAAGTGTCTTCCCTTTTATACTTGCGTACGCCTATGGAGAATCTTCGAGAGATGTGTATCGAATTCTCCACGCGAACCGAGATTTCCTAGAAAATGACGCTCTCTCTTCGACTCCTCATATTATTCCGCGTTCACGAGCGACGGGGCCGGCGATAGGAGATTCCGTAACAATACCAACATCTATGTTATACCAGTCCGTTGTGCATCATGAAAGTGAATTAAAAAAATCCAAAATTCCCTTTAATTTAAACTAGATACTATGGTCGCTAGGAATTCACTGTAGACCCATGTGGGCATAAAGTCCACTTCATTGGTTGGTAACTAAGCAATAATAAACAAGTGTGTGACAAAATAGTGTATTACGTGACGAGAAGGATAAGTAAACTGTTCGCGAGTGAACGTAACTTTAAATTTTTATCCGTCTCTATTTCGGTTCTGGCTTCATCTCAAGACCTATCTGCCTGAACTATAGTCATATATCATCACTTGCATTCGATATTGCTTTGCTGTGATCTCAATTACGATATGAGTAAAGTTGACACAAAATAATCAATCTAACTTTGTCATTTTCCATTGTCTGTCTTTTATATCGAGGTCAGATATGACTTTGGTGATTGAAGGATCATAAGATCGCTTTCTACCACAATACAAAACAGCTGTCAAATACGTGATGAAAGGTTTAGAATAGTGGAAGTAAAAAAATAATGAATAAAACTCGTGCGGAAAGTGTCATCACAATCACATGTCACGTGCAATAATAATAATAATAATGATAATAATAATAATAATAACCACCCAGACTATTCTGTCAAGTTAGTGGTTCTGATTATAGGTGTTCTCGGTGGTTCCAGACCAACGCTACTCTCGGAGCTCAAGATCATACCGGCATGCTGTGATGCGGCAGAGATCTTGGCCGGCCGCATGCAGAAGGCCGTTATTCTCGGTTCGTTGCGTCTGCTCAGGACTCACGATTCTCGGAGCCAGTGACCACTTACCCCGCGGTGCGGGGAGTGGTCATTGGTTAATTATACTAGCGCGTCCGCCCACTGGGTCGGAGCAGTGGGGAGTACGGACCCGACTAGACTTGTTAAGACGACAATAATAATAATAATAATGATAATAATAGTAATATAATAATAATAATATGATAATAACAATAAGTTTATATTTATAATAAATAAACCCTAACTTTTTGCACTTATTTTATAAATAACTATTATAATTCTTTGTGTTACCCTCGTATTGTAGCGTCCGTTAATTTGGCAAGAATAACTGAGAAAATAAGTATGTTAGCGCCAGCCGAACTGAACCGTAAAATGTGCCAAGAACGAGTCCGAAATAAATGCTCCGAGTGAATTTCAAATGAGTCAGTCGGATTCAGTTCGAAACGAGCACTTTGATTTGTGCAGTAATTAAGAGAGCAGCAACCTTGAACTCTTGAGTTTTAATTAGAGTAGAACGTAAACGTAAAAGACGATTTTGTAGAATATTACTGCACATTAATAGTCATTTGAAAGGTACTAGGTTCATGGGTAACGGCAATTTTTTCAATTGCATAAGTACTTTGTTTACGTTCGATGCGCAGATTTCTGGAAAATCTTTTTTTTTACCTTCAATTTTGAAAAATATGAGGTGAGTGACGTCTAAATGATGAGACCGACGGTTGCACAATGTTTATCAAACAAATATTTCATCTTTTGGTCTGTGTTTATTATGTTATCTGTCTTCGTAGGTTCATAAAGGCTTTACATTCACTATAATATATATTCTTCTCGGGAATTGAATCGGTACGAGATTTTTGCCTTGTCCGATGTTTTCCTCTCCGGCTGGAGTAATTTTTTTGAACTAATTGAAAAATATATGTCAATAATATTTCGATCAGTAAAAATCCTTACGATTCAACCAAACGAAATACAACAGAATTTGACTGCATTTTCTGTGTCCGAGTTACTACTAATACTCAGTTCCGGTACAACGTCCTAAATACATGATTTTTAGGAAATTACCCTGCACACAAGATATCAGTTTCCAGTTTCGTCTATTTGGTGAAAAAATTGATAGAGAAAAAGTGATTATCATGTGATTCTCTCCCAAACCGAAGCTGACAACGAAATATTAATAAAAAAAATAAAAAATTCATTTTCAGTATGTTTTGCGGCTTTCATTCATTATTTATCTAGAATACAAATTATACGTATGAATATTCAGTTTTCTTTATCACATATATATTAAAAAAAAAATTATCTTCAGAATGTAATTTCGTTATTCGGGTTGAGTGGAAGAGCGGAAATGAGTAACCTTCGAATTATTCGAGAGCTCATTGCCGAACTCCGCCTTTTTGTCACATTCATCATTTTGTAATAGATTGTCATGGAAAGTTATGTGGTGAATAAAGTCATTTATTATTATTATTATTATTTAGCGCCTGTTGCGCCATATAGGTAGGGTAGAAGCTATTTCAGAGAGACTCTTCAGCTTTGTGAATTTATCAAACATCTATGAATGATACACATGTACTCACCAATATAGAGTGTTAGCGTCTTTTCTGATGTTACACTTTTTATATGCCTAAGTTTTGTATTTTTTCAGATCGATTTGGAAAAAAAACTTCGTTTGCCTCACAAAAATTTGTTTCTAAATGAATATAATATTGGCACGTGAGTACTTCATAATTATGCGAAAAAAGTGATTTTTCAGTGATAGGTAACATAAAAGGATAATAATTATGTATATTGAGATGCTCTTCCCGATGAAGAATGTCCTGGAAAATGTCCAAATTTATAAAAAACGTTTGGAAAAATAGTTTATGGAATGTACCTAGTTATAAAAAACAAGTCTCCTGAAAAAGTAACATAAAGAAATTAACCCATTTTTTCATAATACCTATTTATCAACGGCCCCAATCACAGAAAAATCTGTTGAAAAATTCTCATGGAACTCTGAATATAGTATTTTTCTAACATTTCATTTTATTAAAGCCGTACAGATACTGAACAGATTGATACTGTTACGAAATCTCCTAGCAGCGACCCTGTTGCTCGTAAACGCAAAATAATATGAGAGGTCGAAAAGACGTCATCTTTTCTGTAACTCTTGATTCGCTCGGAGAATTCGATACACATCGTCGAGACCCCTCTCGAAGATTCTCCTTGGGCGTACGCAAATATAAAAGGGAAAACACTTGATCGTGACAGGAGAGTTAGACAGATAGTAATCCTCGTAATAATCAGATTTTCTAGAGCGTTGGAAAGTTATCGGAGCAATTCAACTGATTGTATCGAATTGTATTGTATTGTGATAAAGAGTTGTGATAAAAGTGTAGTTTGGAACCCAAGGAAATATCGTAACAATACTTCATAAGTTATATACGTGTGAGTTTTAAGCCAAAGTTGGTTGCAAAATATGGGTATCTACTATCTTACCCTGTATTTCTGTAATATCCACATTTTGAAATTCTGAACATTAATTTGAAGTTTTTTTTTTCATTTTTTCAAATCGTACGAGCCCAAGCACCATAAACGACCATTTTTTACTGCCATTTGCCCTGTTTCAACTTTTGGAGGGTCGTTACTATAAAAGTAATAGATAGTTTTGCCTCGTGATATGGGATGTTCAGCGGATCAAAATACGTGCCATTCTTTGTTGTTTCTTTCAAGACATAAGTAGTGTACAGTTAGTAAATATATTACTCATATCATAGTCTCCAGCATCAAGACCCATTTTCATAATATATCAATGAATAACAGCCATCCCATCTATTTTTGTTCATGAATTAGAGACAAACGATAAGCAAACCGACATCAAATTCTTCGAAGCTCTTCAATGACGCCGACGAATACGATATCATTCTTCTATTTCTATAAATTACCCAATAATAGTGAATGAAAACCGTGACTATCGCTCGCCAGATTAAGACTCTATATTGCTTTTATTACAACCATCCGTCGTCAACGATTCCCAGAAAACCAGATAAAAGCACACGCCACAACTAAACACATACAATTTTACTAATTTCGTACGCGCCGAGACTACAAACTCCACCTCTTATTTTATATCAAGCTTATATCCTGTGAGTAACGGCTCTACATCCGTTTCGACCCCAGAGCGATTCGGAAAAACAGTTGAATAGCATTTGTTTTGATCGAGCAAGCATGGAAAAACTGATAGGGTGAAGGTAAATCGGTGTTATTGCTCCATTTTCTATTAGGTTCTGATTGTGCAGCAAGTTGTTAGCACCTTGAATGAATTAGACAGAGTTTGACATTGATGAACAGTTCTGAAGAACCCGAAAGGTATAGAAGCTAGACAGAAACAAATGATTATTATGATTATTACACTACAACTGAAAAATCACTACTGAAATAAAGTCTTTCAATAACAACTGTTACTTTTTCTTTTTTCAATGGAACATCTGAGCTTTGGAACTCCTTGCTGAGGCTTACAAACTTCGAAGAAGCCATATTTTGAAATACTCCATCGAAATATAAATCATCTTCTTTCAATCTTGTACACCTAAAAATTTTAAGTCATTCAAGTCATCGTTTTGAGTCTTCAAGTCATGCCTTTAAGTCTGAAAGATTTCAAATCTTGTACAGGTTTTAGCTAGTTGTTTCCCCCTCGATATAAATAAACGAAAAGGGTGTTGATTTACAACAATAAGCATAAGTAAATGATGAGGTTGGAACCTTTGGTGTAAGTTGAAACTTTTCCTAGAGATCAATTACCCTACCACCAAACTGATATTTTTGCACTCTTGTTCTTGCAATCTTGACAAATGATTTCGTAAATTCCCGACTTCTCTGAATTTTCTAATTTATCTTCTGGGTGACCAAGAAGATGTTGTAGATTCTAAGAAGTTTTATATGCAACTTCAATATCCACCGAGATATCCACTTTATCGAATATCTGTTGAAGTCCTCTAGTGTATTGAGGTTCATATGGGATTAATAAAACTTTCAATTTTTCTAATCTTTTTGAAAAGTCGACGATTTACGAAGTGTTTCCTTAAATTTACATTTTCTATTTATTTTATGAATGGTTTTAACTCAGAGAGAGTTGATAAGATAATTTGTAAGTGTGAATTTAGGAAATCACGTGAATCTTCAACTTTTCAAAAAGATGAGAAAAATGAAAAGTTTATAGTAATCCCATATTAACCTCAATACACTAGAGGTCCCGAGAGAGGACTTACAGACATTCGATAAAGTGGATATGAAAGTTGCATATAAAACTTCTTACAAATTACAACAGCTTCTTGGTAACCCAAAAAATAAATTAGAAAACTCAAAGAAGTCGGAAATTTACGAACTCAGTTGTGAAGATTGCAACAAGGGTGAAAAAATATCAGTTTGGTGGTAGTGTAATTGATCTCTTGAGTGTCATTCCATTCTACTGTGTGATCTCCATTGGTGAAACGTCCAGACCTCTGGAATTGCGAAAGAGTGAACACAAGATGTACAACAAGAACAAACAGATTGGTGGTTCTAAATTATCAAAACACATTCCCGGTGCCAATAGAGATTAGACAGTGCAATGGGATGACACTTGAATAATGGCAGAAGCAAAGGCGGGGCATGAAATTTGAAGTAATCTCATCATGCTGTCCGAGGATACTTAACGGGTGATATCTCAACGGGTTCAGCTGATATAACCTAGAAGAGAAATATTTGAGAACAAGTTTCGAAGACGGAGGCAGATTTGGTTCCCGAAATGTTAACAAAGATAAGTATTTTGACAAATATAAGTTCTTGTATTTTTTTGATGGGTAAGTTTGAGCTTTACGAAAAGTTGCTGAGTAATAGGATGCGTTTCTTTCGGAACAAACTGTTAGTTAATTAATGCAACATTGTTTCGGGGTATATTAGAAATCTTCCCCTCTACACTTGTAAAGATTCCAATAATGCTTCTAATTTTTCAGATTGTGATAGGTTGAGAACTTAAAAAAACTATGATAAATGTATTCAAGGTTATCGTAAAAGATGGTTGGACAAAAAGTGAACATAATGAAGTTACGAGTAATTACAAAAATTGTTATATATATATTTTTCCTATGATTTAAAATCATATGAAAAATCAAAACTGGGAACATTCCAGTGAAACTAATTGAGATATTCTTTGAAATCTAGAAATCCTCAATTAGGAATGAAAAAAAACATCGCGTCGGTAAAGTAGTAGCAGCTCGAGATGAAATCTTCCTTTTTTTAGGACTGATATAAAATTGAGTCTACTAAATGTAATAACTGGCTACGATAGAATATCAACAATCTTGAGTTTGATTAAAAAACAGCATTTTTCATTGTTTGGAAAACATGATTTGATTCACATCCACAAGTTACCGATCACTAGAAAAGAGAATCGCTATCTCATTGGTACATTTGGAAGCACCAAAAAAATTGCTCTAGACCGTTAATTATAGATATTTGAGTTTCATTAATGATAAACGCAACAATAAGTGCCAGATCATTAGAAAGGCCACAAAGATGATTTGGGAAGTGACATCCTCCACAGAAACACTCAGTATTTCCATCGAATACTCAAAAAGCAATTACCTACGATGTACCTGATTTGCCAAGCTTCTCGTTTGGAAGAAAGACTATTTCAAAACCAACATAATTTTCTGTTTATTCAATTCTCAAAAAAGTTTCGTACCTCGTTTTGTACAAAGTCAAATCCAAATTACTGAGGAATACTTTCCTATGAGGACCAACTTTTATTACTAACTCAGTTCCTCGTTTTATATCTATGTTACCAACAAAATTGATTCCCGTATCATAAATCGTTCGAGACTAATTACCTACTACCTTCATCAAGGAGACAAGATACCCAATAAATAGTCGTGTACACCAGCGCAATCAAGCGAAGATAAAGTACTGTCAACCAGTTCGAAATCTACACCCATAATAAAATGAGTTGAGCTTATAAAAATTGAAATTTATTATTGCTGCCGCCCACATTTCTTATGGTAAGTATGCTATAAAGCGGACATTCTCAATCTAATTTCTCCATTTTAGTCGACTATATACTGACTAGAGTTGTTTCTTGGTAGAATCGGTAAAAGAAGGGTTCAAGTCTTCATATTAAAGTTCGCAGCAGTTTTCACTTTTGCATTTGCAATACCTTACGCAATCTGGTCAATGCTAAACAACAGAATGCCTCGCAAAATACCTAAGGGCGATTCATGCAACGATCATTAAAAATTACTTTAACATTACATTCTCATTAGGAAAAGTTGTACACCCATTTTATAGTGGAAGTGTTCATGCAACACATTTAGTGCATTACCATTATGCTCGGTTCATACACCACACTTTTACTTTATCTTTTACTTTTACTTTAAGAAAGTTGTTACAATGTAAATCAATAGAGGCGTTCATACACGGCACTTTTACTTTTACTTTAAGGATGAGAACTTTTACTCTAGGATGATAATTTTATGGACTGCGCATGCGTGCATGTGAAGTCATCACAACAAGCAGTGCCACCAACATTATTGGGAAACGTAGCCCTGTTCTTCTTCTGAATATTTTACAGAAATGATATAAAATGGGTGTTTGTGAAATATTTGTCATTATCCGATACAGTTTGGTTGTCGTCACTGGTCAGTTGCAAATCAAAACAATTACGTAACCCACGATTACTTCCTCTTCTTAGTTTGTTTTTGATCACTGCGCATGCGTCCTGTTTACTTTAACACTGGTGTATGAACGGTCCAATTCCATTCTTGAGGTAAAAGTAAAAGATAAATTAAAAGTAAAAGTGTGGTGTATGAACCGACCGAGGGGTAAACCCTCGGGTAAACCGCAAGACAAATTGCGTACACTGGAATTCTAGTTTGTTGGAAATTCCATGGAATTCCCACGTAATTCTAAGGAATTCCACGGAATTCCAAAGAATTCCACGGAATTTTAAGGAATTTCACGGAATTCTGTGGAATCTATTGAATTATTCTGAACTGCGAATACGACAATAGGATGAGTTATTGTATTACCAACCTTCTCAGTACTCAATTGCTGAAATAATTCTACTTAATAATCACAACATTTTATTATTTTTATAAAAATTAAACAGATAAATAAACTCATGCACGTGATAACCAAAATAATATTGCAAATTTATTCAATTATACTTAAACTAACTTAAAAATAACTTTGAACACATGTTACAAAAAAAATTGATCAACTCATTAATCACAGAAAAATCAAATATTTCAGAAAAAATAAAATGAATAAATAACTTTCAAATTAGATAAATCATAAAAAAACAAAAAATTCATGAAGGGTTGTTAAACTTCGATTTCAGAAGTTTATATTTTTCTCACTGTGTATTTTATCAGATTGAGAGATTTTCATTGGCTCACAGCCAATCATATCGATAGGCACGTAAAAATTATGCTGTCTTTCAACAGTATCAATATCAGTTTTTTTTGGGCCAATGAAAATCCCCCGAACATTCTTTGAGAAATTTTATCACAAACTTATCTCCACATTCTTCAATGATACGACCAATATACCAAGTATTGTCATAAAATATAGAATAATATTTCTCATTTTCTACGATGACCAAATCCGATTTGTCCGCATTCTCGTTCTTAATGTCGAAATCTTTTGAGACTGAAGGGTCATTCGATGATTCATCATCGCTTAGAGATAGTGGGCTATCGACTGAGTGAGAGAGAAAATATTCAAATTTCTCTAATTGAAGGGTATCTGCAATAGTTAGTTTTCCATTTTCGAACTTAAAAGTATTGGGAGGAATAGTGGCCCTATAATATTCGACACTGTAGAATATATTATCTTTGATTTCTATACTGAATAGACTTCCTCCTTCGTCAACACCGTACCAATTGCATAGACAACCAAGTCCACGACGGGAGTCACTCTTTGACGTACAGAGAGACCAAAGATATATTTCGTTGTCTTTGCTTACTGCAGGAAACAATCGACAGTAACCGATGCGTCTTCGTACATCGTCGTACAGGAATCGTCTACTGTCGTACTTTCTACCTGGCCGTTCGTCCACACCTTAGTCCACATTGATATGCATTGTCTCTCCTTTTTAAGTTGTGTTGGCTATGAATGGGTCACGTGATAAACGTATAGCAAAGAGGGAATTTCAACACGAGGTGAAATATTAGAGATATAAAAAACCGTGACAAACAAATGTATTTTTCACGTTGCGTCGTGTTTCCAACCTATAGGTAGGTATTACTCAAAATTACAATTGTTTTTTTTTCAATATCGTTACTTTCAGAAACGTTTGTAACAGAAAAAATTCGAAAACTGAACTTGAAGAGAATAGATTGAGTACATATTTTCGAAGGAATTCTACGGAATTCCACAAAATCCTAGGGAAATTCCAAGGAATTCTTCGGAATTCCAAGGAATTCTTCGGAATTCCAAGATATTCCACGGAATTCCAAAGCCTCGTACACCAGAATTCCACTGCGGTTTACCCCTCGGAACCGACCATTACACTAGTCGCACTAAGAGTTACATTATATTACAATTCTTAGTGAAAACAGCAAATGCGCATGTGCAGTGACGTGTCATTTGACGGTTTTAGGTTATGTGATGTTTATTTTTGTGGTTATATTATCAGCATTCAGCAATATCATGGATCAATGATGGCTTAGTAGAATTATTTCGTCGATATGAACATTTTTATAATGAATAACATTATAATGTGATAAGTGTTACACGACTGGCAAATTTCTTTTAGTGAAAATATAATGATTATGTAATTAAAATGATCGTTGCATGAATCCGCCTTCAGAAGGTAGAAAAACAACATTTATGTACTTAGTTGGAGTTAAATCGTCAAGTATTATTTCATTATAGTGATAATAGCTCATTAGACAAATGAGCCCAACATTGCTCACACCAGGCGGCGCTAATGTAGTTGGGAGTCACTACAGAACTGCTATAATTCTATCGGCTCTGTGAAATGACAATTAAATAATTATCTTTGGTTTTACGAATCTGTTTGTCGAAGATATTAACATAAATCGTTAATGTTACTTTATTTCTTTATTATATATTATTTTGGTTGGATTTTGAAGAAATATGAATTAATATGGACACTGCTCAAAAAAATATTGACCATCAACATAAACAAATTTTTTGTCTTTAAATATTTTTCACCTAAGTATATAAAAAAATAAAAAATAATTTTTCAAGAAATACTTATAAACAGAAATTCAAACCATACGCAAATATCTTATTTGAGCCATATACTATTGAATTCTGTTGAAGTTGTCGATATTCCAATGAAAAAGTGATAAACTCAACAAACGATAAATGGCATGATCTGGCAAATGACACCTGAAGTAAGTGACTCCCAACATATGTAGCCATATACTTCAAGCTTTTCAGAATAAGTGGCACCAATGACTGTAGAAATCTGTAAAAGCTCCCCAGTCCTCGAATTTTTCATAGGTTATCTGCATTGAAGGAAATTATCATAATACATTTTTCTATGGCTATAACACAAAACTACTCTATCTTAACTGTTCTTTATAAAACAATGAGGTACAATTTCATTACTTCAATGTGTTACAGTTGTAGTTATTATTATGAAATAAATCATGTCTCCCATGGAATCTCAAATTTCAAGCAATAACAGCTCTATTTATTCATTTTATGTGCCAAAATGGACTTGAATGACATTTAATTTGAAGTTGAATGCTAAAATTTCCAATTGTATGATTGGAAAATGACTATAATTTCTTGAACAATATATTATTCCTGTTCCCGCTTTTGTCTATTTAACAAGGAAGGCATCATTATGCATTACTTGATGATTCGGTTGTACTAAAACAAAACAGCTCTGCTATTCTGCCTACACAGAATATCGTGTCGATCGCAAACTAGTTGTGTAGGCTGTAGGCATTTGCAATCTGGTTTCGAATTCAAAAAAAGTACATCATTACAAGATTCCCATTCTAAAGTCCATCCAACCTTAGACACAAACAGTGTTTTCTTAAATTACATATCGATAGTGAATGGTGGGAATAAGTATCTACAATCAAGTTTTTGCTTGAATGAATACCGTTGGTTCATCGTACTGTGTTTTATGTTTTTATGCGTTTTGTTTGACACGACATATTCGTCTTCTCGAATTCTTTTTGGTTATTGTGATGGTATAAGCATCGTCCATAGATATTCTAATAAGTCCGCTCACTCTCAGCGGCGACCCAAATCATCACCGTCCGTCCTCGCGCGTCCCTTGCCTGGCCGGTCGGTCGTCAGTGCCCGTCTGACGGGGGAGCCAGTTTAACAGAGTGTCTCCGATTGAACAGTTCGCATCGTTCCGGCCGGTTAAGAGTATTTAGCCTTTAGTTACGAGAACGTATATCGCTAGATGGCAGAGCGAGTTCGCCTGATGAAATAAATACAAACTCCGCCCTGCTTCTAACTTGGCCACGCTCAGGCATAACAGGGCCGAATTCAGTTCACCGTCGTGCTCGTTCTTTCAAATTACATTTCAGATTCAAACCTGTTCGATATCGTATTAATCTCAAAGTTTGCACGGCAATGGCAAATCATTCGAAGATTAAGAATCTTTTATCAAAATTGATGAATTCAAGATGCGAACGAGATTTGTGATTATGGTCCGCTTCGAATCAAAATTGCTATGAGGATTTTTTAGGGTTTGAGATTATAAATATTTTGTAAAAAATAATCAATTCAAGTTGAACGAGAATTTAATTATGGTCCGATTCGATTCATAATTGCTCTGAGGTTTTCGGGGTTGATTTAGGGTTTGAGATTATAAATATTTTGTAAAAAATAATTAATTCAAGTTGAACAAGACTTGATTATGGTCTGATTCGATCCATAATTGGTATGTGGAGGTTTTCGTGATCAAAATTATGAATCTTTTGTTAAAATCAATGAATTCAAAATGGCGGCTTCAAGGTGTCTGACGAGTTTTGTGATTATGGACCGATTCGAATTAAAATCGATATTTTGTAGTCTTCAGGCGTGATTTTTTATATTGAAATTTTAAAATTCAAAATGGCAGACTAGTTTTTGTGAGATATTGTCGCGATCTATGGAAGATCTATGGTACCTATATGTAGCGGTTTTTGGGTTCGAAGAAAATTATTTTTCGCTCGAAAATCAGGATTTCGAGATGGCAAACGAGTTTTGTGTTCGATTGTCGAATTATATATGAGTGGTATTATGGGGCTGAAGGTAAATGAAATTTTCATCAAATTTCACGTTTTGTTAAGAATTGCTTTTTGGTTGTTTAGGAAAATGAATGCAAGAGTTTGAAATTTTTCGAAAACATGAGAAGGGTGTTTAGTTGATCAGGTGGTAATTATGAATGGAAAATTGAAAAATAAAGTATCAGATTTTGCCTTTCGAGTAAGAGACCTTTCACACTATCAGTTTTCTTTATTAGTTCGAAATGACGGAAAAATTTTATCATTCATAGTCTTTGATTCTAAAAAATATTTCATCTAGGGCTCTTGGGGGTAAATCACCAAATGCCGGATATATTTTTGAAATCGAATGAAACAGTTGAAAATAGTGATCAATAGGATCTCATCGAAACTATCTTGAAAACTTTTCTTTCGATTTGAATGTAATTTTTTGCAGGAAAGGCTCATCGTATACTTATGTATGATTCCATATAAAAGGTAAGACAAAATTAGTCAATATCAGCCATGAATAATTCAATTCAACCGATGTAAATGCATTTATTGGAAATAAATGAAATTGGACAATTTTTTTCGAAATGTTTTATTCTAATATTGATCGATATTAAAAAATGCTACTGCTTTTTTTTGCATTTTTTCCTCTGAACTCGATAATATCAGGAGCATCCCTGATTTTCATCTCTCTAGGAAGACGCCCGTCCAGAATTTCGGGTAGAATACAATCTACGTAAAATGATTTCAGCTTTGGAAGCATTTTTGTTTCCCAGACACATACGTCTCTATGTATTCTTTCTATGCTGAAATCATTTTTGGTATATATAACAAAATCGCAATAGTTTCTTCTAGTTCTATTCAGCTGCCCTTGGATTTGATAATAATAATTGTGATTTTTCTTCAACCTAGAATAATTATTGAAATTGAAAAATATTAGAAGATCGGATTCGAATGATTAATACCTTATATCATTATCAATAATATGAAAACACCTAGTGAATATATTTTCTTCCTCTCTCAATTTTCCTTTGATGGAATATAAACATTTCACTTCGATCAGTCCATCTTCTCCCACTAATACATCGTCAATGAATAACCCACAAAGTTTTTTGATACGATGTGGATTTCGTCTGTTACTCTTGTTATTCTCAACAACGAACTCAAAAGCGGCCTAAAAGGGATAGGCCCTTTATCACCATTCATGCTATTTTTACATTGTGTTGTTACTAGACTCTCACATGCATCGATTAGCATTATGTTATGCACATGCTTGACTAGTAACAGTTTTCAGAAAAATTGGTGGAAGCAATCTGACACTGACCGGGCATGTGCATGGCACAAAGCTACTCGATGCATGTGAGAGTCTAGAAATTTTAAGAATTTTCTGGAATTTTCCAACCTCCATAGATGGCCTGAGAAACAGCAAAATTGAATATGAATGTGTCCAATTCCAACGCTCAAACTACCTCAAACAACAGCATCATTCAGGTTTCGGAGGGATTTTCCAGTACAGTCAGTGGTTATGACATAATGCTTGCTGCACGTATCGCAGTAAAAATGCAAGTAGGAAATTAATCCTTTCCGTGTTTCTTTCATGAAATCCATTCTTCCCATCATGCTTTCATATTTATGATTCAGAACATTTTCATACTCTTTGAGTACATGGCCCAGGTTCACAATCCTTCGACCCTCCATAATATCGGTTATTGATCTATAAGATTCATCGGCTTCACATTCCATTGGTGAAAAATTTCCATCTTCAATTTCCAATGCTTCATCAAATACATATTCTTGCCTGTAAGAAGTAAGGATATCAAATTGAAAATAATTCAAGTCAAAGTTTGGATTAAAAAAACAATCTCACTCACCCCTCGAGTACCCCTTCGGGCTGATGGATCTCCTGTGCAATGCGATTCTGATCTAATTTAAAATATAAACAATTATATCCAAGCAAAATAACTTCAGCAAAATACCTACGATCTACGAAGATTTTGTAACTGACGCTTCACTGCTAACGATCGTCCAGTTCGTTTATGACGTCTAGATAAGGGCATCGCGATTGAAAGCACACTTTTCTGGCAAAAAACTTTGAACCAAAACAAACACTATTGAAAACAGAACTGCGTGAATCACTATAAATTCTAGTCGACTAAATAAAAAGTAACTACCAACAAAGTTTTCATAAACAGAATTAGAATAAAAATTATTCCCCAAATCAACAATGCACCTTCTCAAAGTTCTGGTGAGTATTCCAATTATAATACTTCCCAATGGAAATGCCGCCAACGGAACAGGCAAAGCCCTTAAAATCACCAGATATTCGATCTCGTAGGAAAAAGTTAATGTTTCGTTTGTGGACCTGGCCGCCATTAACCATCACTGTAACGTTTTCGCTTCAAAGGGACATCAAAGATGCCGCCGCCGCCCTCCCAAAATACCGTTTCATTTTAAAACAATTGGGAAGATATTGACAAATAAAGTATGATCTCCAACAACAATTCCCACAACTTAAAATAGAATGGGACCTAAAATCAAAAATTTCTTCTGTTATCATTGAGTTGACCCGTTGAATTCTGAAATGTCCGAAAAACCATGATATTACAATCCAAAAGCTCCTATATACCGATTTTAAATGAAATCGAATCATAAATAACGGAACTCGTCCAACATTCTACAACCGCTATCATGGTATTTCTCAATATAATAATATCATGAGGTATTGACCCTCCATTGATGGTTATCAGTAAAATTTTAAGCCAACCGGAAGATATCAGATAGAAACGTGAACACGCACACATACAGACAGGGAAATTTAAAAAAAATTGTAATTGTAAAGTTTTAAGTTCCGTCTGGTCAAAAGAACTTATAGCTCTTCCTATTCCCAGTCCGACCCTGTGCCAGCTTGCACACTGGCTTTATGATACTCTCTCTCTTCCTCACCAGACGTGTGGGAGGAGCAACCTGAGAGGCGTGTCAATTAAAAAGAATTCATCTTTATTTCTAAATCCAGAATTGAAAGTAACAATCAGTTTTCACTGGTCAACGGCTGAACCAAACCTTTATTAAATGACTGGGATGAAATTGAATATTTCACAAATCGAAAGGAGTAATGGAAGGAAATCCAATTTGTGAAAACAACACATTCTTGTAAAATTATTAATAAAATATAATGAACATCCAGAGAAAATGTGAGACAGTCGTTTAGCTAAGTAAATGATGGGCTTCAATACTGAACAGAAAACACACCAAAATATTCGTTCGTTCTGATGGTGGAATTGAACAAAAATGTCCAAAAATGAGAAAGAAAATCCTTTTCATTCATTTAATACTTGAAGAATATTTTTTTTATTATTTTTCCTTTATACACTCATACAACCCTTCATCAATCGTAATGAATAAATTCGTTTCTGAATCCATTTTATTCAGGGATGAAGACCCTTAAACTGAGTGCGCGAAATGAACATTCTATTTGAACTTTTATTCTTGTAGTTATTTGAATATTTTTTGATGAGGAAAGAAAGTTACGAATTCTCTGGAATTTATTTTTGGTTGGAGGCTTACTATCTCCTCCGTTTTGAATTTATGGAAAATAATGAAAATTGAAAATTATAAATTTTTATTGACGCGTAATCTCAATCAGGACTGTCTCGAGAATTACTTTGGTCAAATCAGAAATGCTTGTGGAAACGCTAGAAATCCAACTGCCATTCAGTTTACCAGAGCATTTAAAAAACTTTTTGCTATAGGATATTTGCACGAGACAGAAGGCAGCAATTTTATGGAAGACAGTAGCGATATTTTGCTTAATATAACATCGGAGTCATTGAAAAATATTGAAAGTTTTCAGGAAAAAAATTAAGAAAATATTTCTCCAATTATAAAAATAGAATCAACCGATTATAGGAATTTGATATCAGAGGAGGGAAATGCACTGGTCTATGTTGGTGGATATTTTTTACGTAGATGTCTCTTCAAACATTCTTGTCATATTTGTTTGGAATATTGTTCATCATCCGAAAGAGACAAGTCTACTTCATTTTGTGAGCTCAAGGCTTACAAAGGTAGTAAAAATATATTTGGTGGCTCAACAGTCCCTCCCAATGATTTTTCGAAGTATTTAATACAATTAGAGAATACTTTTGTTTCGAATTTTAATGATTACTGCATACATGATGGTGTAGGAAACATATTTTTAAAAGAATATTCCAATGTAGAATTCACCCATTCATGTAGCAATTTTCCCAAAGACTATTAACTTTCATTGTTTACAAGAGTTCGAATCTATTACACAATCAAATTTGCAAACAGGCAAATAAGATCTCAATGTTTAAATGATGAACAACTGAACTGAAACCACTAATATCGTTGCCGACGTTTCGACTTTTATAAAGTCATCCTCAGGGCATTACAAAGTTGCAGTGAATCAGATATAAATACACACATAGAGGTGAAAATTTTTTAAAATTTGCGACTAGAATCACTTCTGCGAACGAGAGGTCAAGATTGAGTAAATTTGGTACAATTCAATTGACAGTAAAAATGTAAAAAGAGACATGAACAACGATTTCAAAAATGTAGGAAACGGTAGAACCCAATCTCTGGTTTCTTGTCTATTAGAATAAAAATAAAAGGACATTTACATAAAAATTCCCAGTTTTTGATACAGAAGTATATTTCTGACCGACGAAAAGTCCACTGTGTTAGCGACCGTTGAAAATAAAATCAGGAACTCACTTACTTCCTGCACTCAAACAGAGTTATATATATATATATATATATATATATATATATATATATATATATATATATATATATATATATATATATATATATATATATATATATATATATATATATATATATATATTATATAAACAAAATATATATTTCAGTATCGAAAACTGGGAATTTTTATTTTTATGTAAATGTCCTTCAATTTTTATTCCAATAGACAAGAACACCAGAAATTTATGTGAGTTCAACCGTTTCCTACAGTTTTTAATTTTTGTTTATGTCTATTTTTACATTTTTACTGTCAATTGAATTGTACCAAACTAATGTACTCAATCTTGTCGCAAATTTCAATAATTTTTTACCTTGTGTGTATGTATAACTGATTTACTGTAACTTTGTAGTACCTTGACGATGACTTCATACAAGTCGAAACGTCGGCAAATAAATAATAGTAGTTTCATTTATTCGACCTAACTCCAACCAACCCCCAGCTAAATATTTTAAATGTGTCTGAATATATATGCCAAAGTACTGAATAGATTATAATCATACTATTAGGGTATACTCAAGAAAACAAAAAATCACCATTCAATTAGGTGATATGTAAATAAAGATTATTCATCTTCATTTTTTCTTTATTGTGAAGTCCCTTTATAAGTATCTCACCTTTTTACCTGCCCATAATTTAAGAAATCAGGTGATTCATGCCAGTTATTACAACGAAATATTCCTCAATTTATTGTTATTAGAATCTCATATAATATAATCATCTCAATGAAAGATCATACAAAAACATAAATAATATATAATGAATATGATCAACACTACTTGACGCCTGACCCTCATAGACACACTTTCGAGTAAACATATTGTTCGCGCTGCTGACTGACCCTCGTATAACGTATTTCTGCTTGTAGCCCGCATGATTTACGACCGCTCGCAAAAAGAGCGGCATATTTTACCCACATCAAAGGAGTTACCAGACTTATTAGAATATCTATGGACGATGGTATAAGTCCATCCCCTCACCCGAGCCTTCTGATTTTTTTGTCGAGTCATATATATTGATGCGTAGAATAGTAATCAGGAGTCAAAAAGCAGGATTTTACCTTCGTTGAAACGTCGAAAAGGACATTCTATGTTACAATGTATTGAATTTCTTTTTGTTTTTACATAAGGAAACAAGTTATCCATATCACACTTTGTCCAATCATCTCGAAAGAAAGCTGGGACCAGACAACAGACATTCAGCCACATTTTTTTTATATGCAGATTTACACGAAAGAGAAGCCCTGTAATGTTCAGAGAACACCGCGTGAATCAAGGGAGAGGAGATACGAATTAACATTCACTTTGAATTTTTGAAGTTTGTAGCCTCAGAAAAAATCTCTTTCGGCAAGGAGTTCTAAAGCTCAGCTGTTCTATTGAAAGAAGATCCCTGAGCAAGAGAGGTTCGACAGGTCTCCAAGTTTCCGCTTTAATGTTCCATGCGAGTTATACACTATACTTTTTCTACGGCTATAACAGATAATAGCGAAATTAGGCAACAAATAATTCAAATTTAATGTCCTTCAACATTTTCATTCAGTTACAATAAAATAAATGAATAGAGCTGTCATAGCTTGATATTTGAGATTCCATGGCAGACCTGATTTATCGTGTGATAATAACTACAACTGCAACACAATGAAGTCGTTGATTTATCAGATAAGGAGATGACATTGAAGACCTACAATGTACCCTCATATCAAGAACAGATAATATAGAACAGTTTTGTGTTATGGCCGTAGAAAAAGGCATATTTTCGAAAGTTTTGAATAAAAGTCATTATTAGTTCTGTTACTTTGGATACGCCTATAACGCGAAATTATCTATTTAAAATGATAGCTACGTGATAGGTAAATACCAAGGTAAATACACACCAATAACACGGAAGTATGTCAATACGAGTGTCAATATATCAATCAACCAATTCAATTTTCAGCATACGTGCTGATTTTATCGGCATATCTAATCGGGATGTAATTACGGGAATTAAAGCAGGGAAAGTGACCTTTAGAGAAATGCTATTCTTAGTACTTTTCCGAAACTATCTGAACAGGTGTGCTTCGGATTTGTTTACCCCACCTCCAGTTCAATAAAACGTGTTTGTTTACGAAACGGCTTATCGTGAATTCCGAAAGAATCTTTTGAGGTAAACAGGAAAATCTCAGAGATGCATACCAATTTACTTTCTTTCCATTCAAATAACGCTACACTTTGTGCAACTTATTATTTATATATGCAAACAAGAAGGCAGAGTTTCTTGAACCCGTTGTCGACACAAAATGAGAGTTAGATTTGTTTTTTATAAGGAAATGTGCGTTAAGTTCTGGAAAAATGAAAATAAGCTTTAGTATCTGCAGCGAAATCTGCGGGAAATCTGGAAATAAAAAATTAGGAATAATATACGCCAAGATATACGAGGATAGTTCCAGAGATGAAATACTTATGTATTTTTTTATTTCGAGAAAAAAAATTGAAAACATCATCTTGATTTGAAAATCTACAATTTGCAATAATTATGCATTCTGGTTAATGTACTTGAGTGATGATACCTGCATTATTGATATTTGGAAGAAGGAAAGCCACAAATTATGATTGAAAGATACCGATTAATGGAAACCCTTATTATGCTTAAAAAATATCCGGTTGTAATTTTTCCATATATCAATAAGAGATTAATCTTATATGATTGATTGTGGGTACTTGTTAGTGCCCATGATTGTAAAACAGACCTTTCTCCAAAAAACATCAGTGGTGTCGATTTGAAAATAAACTTTCTCCTTTAGTCCGGTGAATCTAGACCTAAAAATGAGAGCGAAGGTACATAAATTCCCGTCAAGCTGAAAATCAGTAAGATTGTTAAAAATATGATTAAAAATAAAATTTGAGAGTTCCCCATCTTTCCCCGCATGGAAAAAATTGTATTCAAGGTCAAAGGTCAAAAAAAAGAGTTTTTCGCATTTTTCAGCAAAACGGTAAGTTTTATCATAAAAATATCTCAGACAAAAATTGTAGATCATAAAATAATCTACAAAAAATGTATCAATACTTTATTTCCTACGAGCCACTGTTTTTGAAATATAACGTATTTAAAAAGTTGTTCAAGTTGTTATCGTCATAATATGCATGAGTGCGCCACGTATACATCTCTTATCTAGAGTTGTTATATATGTTATAATATTTTTTTATCGGTGATTGTGATTTATACTTAAAATATAGAATATACATAAGTTATAACTATAAGAATAACAGGTCCAATGAAACCCAGTCCCTTACTTCATACGCCAGTGTAATTTCGAGACAACATCTGTCTCTTGTTCTATTGTGTGCGTGGCTAGGGTCTTATACCTTCTATAATGAATGAAATACCGTTAATCTTGAGCGACACTCTGTAGTGAAATCACATGTTTATACTAACCTATATCGTGCTGTTTTGACTTTTTTAACAAAATATGTCTGAATATTGTTTTATTTGTGCTAAACTTTAGGTGAAAGTAAAATTGTTACTGTTGAACGTGGTATGGAGTCATTAACTAAAATGCAAGTATCGAAAGAGCAGATGAAATTTCGGAATTTCTCAAAAATCAGAAATCGGTGATAATACATGAAAATTGTCGTAAAAATTATAACTCGAAAGTCTTCTATTGCTGCAGCTAATAAAAGACAAGGCGAAGAATAAGAAGCCAGTACATCCACAGTAAGTCCTCCTCGTACTAGATCACGTGTCAGTGAATCAGCTTTTTGTTCAAAGAACTATGCCTATTTTGTGGCCAGAAATTGAATGAAGAGTATGAAAGAAGAAAATCCTCAGATTGTCGCCCTCGAATTAGCCAAGTAAATACACTTCATGAATTGTTAGGTGCTTCCGGGCTTCTGAGCCGTGGGCAACAGGTTTCAAGGCCTGACGTTTCGTCTGCATCTGCGGCAGACATTTTCAAAGGCGATGCGGCAATGGTCGAAGTATCCTTCTCTGCTGCGAGGCTTTGATGTGGTTCAGATGATGAGTTACCCTTTATCGAATCTGGGTTCGGACGGTCGATTGATCCTAATTGATTATTCGAAAGCGTTTTTTCTCTCATTGGGAGGGCTCGTGCATTTTGAACTGCTGGCATCCATGTTCTATGAATGTTCAGGCTCTCTTCTTTGCGGTTGAAGTTGTTCTTATGTTTATGAATTTCTATGGCCTCCCTATAGAGCCTGGGGTAATAGCTCCTACTTGTGTCCAGCACTTGCGTTCCGTCGAAGTCAATGTCATTACCTTCCAACAGAGCGTGTTCGGCTACCGCAGATTTTTGGGTTTGGCCATATCGACAACTTCTTTTGTGTTCGGTTAACCGCGTTTTTATGCTTCTTTTTGTGGTTCCGATATAGACAGAACCACAACTGCACGGTATTCGGTACACTCCTGAGGTAGATAATGGATCCCGTGGGTCTTTTGCGGATCTGAGGCTTTCTTGAATTCTCCTCGTGGGCTTGAAAATTGCTTGCACCCCATGTTTTACTAACAGTCTTCCAATGCGGTCCGTCACCCCGTTAATCTAAGGCAGACATGCCCGTCCATTAACGGCTGGTTCGGGGCCATTCATTGAAACTCCTTGTCTGGGTCGCAAGGCTCGGTAAATTTCGTCCCTGCGGTAGCCATTACATATAAAGGCGTTTTCTAAATGACGCATGTCTTCCTCGAAATATTCTGGCTCAGAAATGCGTCTCGCTCTATCTACCAGGGTCTTAATTACTCCTCTCTTTTGCCTCGGGTGATGGTTGGAATTCTTGTTAAGGTACTTCGACCATTGCCGCATCGCCTTTGAAAATGTCTGCCGCAGATGCAGACGAAAAGTCAGGTCTTAAAACCTATTGCCCACGGCTCAGGGGTACTATTTTCAAATGTATGCAAACAAATTTCTATGCGACTAGAATGAGATGGAGCTATATAGAATATGGTTACTGAACTGCGAAACAATATCGGTTTCGTATACGAATTTTATTTGAAAATAGCACCCCAGAAGCCCGGAAGCACCTAACAATTCATTAGTTGCCGGCCGTGAAAGTCTTCAATCTTTGATGAAATACACTTCACTTTAAAGATTCAATTCTGGAAGTAGTTCGGACTCGTGACGATGCTATAGCAAAAGCTGTTCTTGCTCGAGTCGAATTTGAATATGATTTAGTTGCTGCTGAAGCAGTATCATCGTGATTGTTATATTTCTTTCGGAAAACCTTCCACTGGAGCTAAAGTTGGTCGTCCTAAAGACGCGCTAAGTACACTACCTCATAGGTGGCATGGAAACGTCTGCATATTATGACGATTGCAACTTGTACTACTTTCAGTAGATTATTTTATGATCTACAAATTTTGTCTGAGATATTTTTATGATAAAACTAACCGTTTCGCTGAAAATCGTGAAAAACTCATTTTTTTGACCTTTGGTCTTGAATAAATTTTTTTCCATGCAAGGGAAAGATGGGGAACTTTCAAATTTTATTTTAAATCATATTTTCAACAACCTTACTGATTTTCAGCTTGATGAGAATTTATGTAGCTTCGAATGTTTAAATTGACCGGAGTACTTGGACAGCAAATTGGGTATACAAAATATTCTTGTTTTTTGTCTTTGGGATAGTAGAGCGCAAAATCAGCACTGGGTTTACAGAAATCGGCCTTTGAGAAATGTCATGATTCAAGGACTCGTTCAAGGACAACATAACGTAATTAGCGAACCTTTGGTTGCAAGAGAAGAAATCATATTGCCACCCCTGCATATCAAGTTGGGGCTTGAGATGCAATTTGTAAAGGCTTTTAGATCAATATGGACTTTTGTTTGATTACTTGTCGCGTAATTTTTCTGGAATTAGCAGACAAAAACTGGAAGCCGGAATATTTGATGGACCACAGATAAGGCGGCATTTTAAAGATCCACAATTTACAACATCAATGAACGAGATTGAATCCAATAGTTAGTGTTCATTTGTTGAAGAAGTACAAAATTTTTTTGGAAAACATGAAGCAGAGAATTACAAACAATTAGTGAAAAATATGGTGTCAAACTTTAAAACTCTTGGTTATACCTAACATGAGCTTAAAAATTCACTACCTCCACAGCCACTTAGATCGGTTTCCAGAAAACCTAGGTGATTTAAGTAAAGAACAGGGAGAGAGATTTCATCAGGACATTGAAACTATGGAAGGTCGTTATCAAGAAAGATGGGATTGCCACTTGATGGCCGACTACTGTTGGAGTCTTCAGCGAGATTGTTCTTGTGACCGGCATGCTAGAAAGTCGTATCAAAAAAAATTCTCAAGTGATAAGTGATAATGTTATTTATGTATATCCCTGCTTTTTTATGTCCATATGTAATAAAGATTATTACCTTACTTATATTTTTGTTTTTTTCAATGGTAGTACTGTAGTAGGAGTAAATAATAAAATAGTAATATTATAGGTAAAATTGGCTGTTGGGTTGTGATAGTTTACACCCTAGGTACTTTTTAATCAAATTATAAAACGAACCAGCATGATTTTTGGAATACTTGTTATTATTCTTGCTTCTGGTATTGCATCGATTTGCCAACGATGCCCCGTGCGTCGGTGTCAAATACCTTTGCTGGAAAACCACACCTCGTCTGGTCGCTCTCCTGTTTTTGTGAGACAGCTTGTCGAGCCCAAAACTAATTTTCTAACGCTGATGACACTTTTACACGGAAGGTTTTATGCTGTCATAACACGGAATGCCCTTCACGCCTTCGGTTCACAACCATTGAGGGGTTAATGACTCTGGTAATGTATAGGTGTTCAATTAGAGTTATTAGAAATGTTTGTTTGACGATCCAGAGGCGGAATGGCCCTGCTAGACTGGAATAGTTATTCAAACGAAAAAAAAAAAAATATTCAAGTAGAACGTTTATTGCAAACCTCTATTCATTAATCAAAAAATGTTAACTCTATTTTGTTTTTACTTACTGGACACTGTATGCCTGATACATAAGAAATACGCTATAACTTCAGACCTGACTGAAATTAGAAAATATGAGACAAGAAAGAAAAAATGTATTCCTTTACCTATACCAAAATCTAGCCTAACTAGAAACTCAATCATATACGAAGGCAAAAAAATATATAATCATCTACCAGTAGCCTACAGAAATACACCATCGCTAAAAAATTTCAAAAAAAGTGAAAGAAGCACTTTTACAGAGGGCTTACTATAACCTGCGGGAGTATTATAATGACGTACTCTAGTCATTTAATTGTCCCAAGTGATGTTGAATGGTGGTATCCTGACTTTGATTTTAATCTTGGTGTTTGTATGTTGTTGTTTTTTTTATATATTGTTTCAATTTTTTATGAATACTGACAATGCGATTTCGTGTATTTGAATTTTATGTAATTTGTTTCTTAAGGTGGTGTATTCTATATATGTCTATATAACTTCGTATTATGTACCTATTTACTCATTTTGTTCAAGTTCGTGTATTTTATTATCTTTAGTCGTGCTATTATGCATAATATACCAAGTTTTGTTACCTAAACTCAAAACTAAAAGTTTTACGCTTGTGACCGTATATTTATATCTACATATTTGCTATCAATGCTTTGTCAATAAGATTATATCTTTGACAATAAAGTATATTTTTGATTGATTGATTGATTGATTCGTACGTGTAGGGAGGAGAGAAACAAGACCGGCTCTGGAATCCATTTTTTGGGTTTTTACCTCGCCTGAACACAAAACGAGAAAATCTTTAAGTTCTTATGAACTTAAAGGTTGGGCGGAAGACAGCACTTGTTCCATCCTCTGTAGGGTGTGAACTTGAGCTAACTCTGGCTTTTGGCAGATCATTTTCTCTTTTTTCTGGATTTTCACCATTTAAAACGAAACAGTAAAATTTTCTGATTCCACGTTCATAAAAAAATCATTCTTATACGTAATCAAGTACATAGGTCAAGGACGAAGTTTTTCAACACTGCAACTTCAACCCTCTAGGAAGGGTGAGACTAACCCTTGCTATTTCAAATGGAACAAGATGTCGAGTTATACATTTTTTAGTATTTTCGAATGACATCATTTGTGAAATTCGGTTAGAGAGCTTCTGAAATAAGTATCGAATTGGGTAATGGTTTTTCTAATCTAATTATTCTACAAAATACTAATGATGAAATGTAATACAAAACGTACGTATATGTTCAAAATGACCACCACCGACTTCCATTCAATGATAAAGGTGTGATTCAAACTTTACATGATCTGCCTGTAATATGTATGCTGTTATCATCCGGTATTCTTGTACAATTCGTTCCCTTCGGGGCAATTTCGATTATTCATGTATAAGTTATGTTTTGGTATATCATAAACTGCTGTGTGCATTTATGAAACAAATCTGATATGGAATGAAATATATCATATAACATGATAATTACCTTGCAGATTTCACTCCTTCAATCTCTGCTCACGCTAATTCGATATTTGATGCAAAAAAGCTGTTATTGTATGTTCTCTACTAACTTACTAAATGAAAAAACCATCTTTCGATTTCAACTAATGTGACTATGATAAAGATTCGAGCAAGAAAAAAATTCAGTGAAATTTACTTCAATTTTATGCCTATTCCCTATGCACTTGCAAACCCTTTTCACATCGTAGACAATTACATAAGTTAATTAAAACTGATATCATTATCAGAGGAAACGCAACTTCAACTATCGAGTGTTTACTGAACACTTGAATAATAATTGATTTATCAATTTGACAAACTACTTGCAATGAACAAGTACCGCGACTGTCTATGTTGTGAGATCTAGTTGCAATATGTGAACGGCTATATTTTTCCACGTATTATCAAAGAATTATTTTTGGCTTTTTTATTCCGAATCAAAAAATAAAAATTAAAACTTCTATGAAAGATGCAAAATAAGAAAAATACAAACACTCTCTGTTAAGAATGAATCAAACGTCATTGTATTTTTTTTATTTTACTTCTTTCATAGAAGATGTACTTTCTGAGTTTGGTTCGGAGGTGAAAGACAAAGAAAAATACCACGTATTATACAGTGTCGACAAAAATGTTAGCCGCCAACCTCCTCCCAGTGAATCGTTTTCCGGAAATTTTCATTAGTAATTTCTCTAGAGCAGGGTTTCCCAATCTATGGGTCCTGTCTGTAGAACGACACACCAACAGGCCTAAAATTGTATTTACATTTTGTTTTTCAGTTAAATATTCCCATTATTCATATTGACAATAGTTAAATTTCCTAGAGGTGGGTCCCGAGTTTGGTAACTTTTTCAGATGGGTCGTAGTACATATAACACTGCTCTAGAGCATGAATTTGTTCTGAATTCAATTCAAGTTTGTTAATAAGAGAAAGAAGAAGAGAATTCAATGCCAGATCTGAAACTGAAATTAATAACATCACGTCCATTTAATCCGAGGGGTTGACCACATGGGAATTCCAGTGTACAGTTGATAGGAATTCCGGGGAATTCCGAGAAATTTCTCAAGAACTTAAAAAAAAATTGGGTGAAACTATAGAGATTATTATTGGGTGACTTCATTCTGTTCGCGCAATAATGAAATTTATGTGATATTTATATAAAATCATAATTCAAAAACAAAACACCGGTGTGAAGAAATCCACGACGAAGAAAATTAGGACCTTTATTTTGAAAAAGTTTTTGGCGAATTTTCAATTCGAAATACATTTTGTAAGCGACAAATAAGCTCGCAAATAAGCCTGATGACATAAGCTTCATGATCTGCTAGACATCTGATATGTCCCTGGAAGGGTGTGTTGGGGAAGTTTTTGCAAATGATTTAATAACTTCTTTCAGTGAGATAGTACCTCATTCTGATTCAAATATATGAATAATGCCTGTGGAGCAACCCAAAAAAACTTTGTGTCTTAGTTTGTGTGTTTGTTTCCAAGGTTAACCTCTGCGTCTGCCATTATTTTCCTAAATATTTCAAAAATGACGTGTCTTGAAATTTCACTCTACAAGACGTAGGGACGCCCTTGATCGCTGAAGAGAGACTAGATCATAATTGGCCGACAAAACATAGGTTGTCTACATTGTTGCCAGCAGTTACCGAAATTGAAATAAGACGGTTATAACCTCGCGTTATACGGTCTGAGTTATATAGTCACTGACTGCAGTCTTTGTATGATTTCTGGAGTTTCTTTGCAGTTCCATCATGCTATTTGGACGGTTCTATATAGTTTATCGGTTTGTAATAAAAAGATGATCGGATAGATTGTGGTTCAGTCAGCTGTCCAATTTGAGTTTATACAGGGTGAACACAGCGATGATTTTCCTAGTAGGTAATGTTTAAGGCTTATCAATAATTTTTGATGTTATTGAATACCTATAGTTTTTGTACGTTTTAGGGAAACAGTTTAATTTCGCTTTATAAGCGATGAAAAAAACGTATAAAAAGGATTTTCCTTACACATTGAGTATCCTGTAATCATTTATCACAAATAAGCGGTTGAAAATAATAGACTTACTCAATAGACCGGGTGTTTCATAAAAAACACCGTTTTACTTACTTATTTATTCTAACGGATTCAGAACTTGATTCTTCAAAAAAAAATCTCAGGAAAAATGATGCTTATAAAACAAACCTAAGTGGAATCAGACGATCCGTTCCCTTTATTTTTTTCGATTGTAACGTTGCATTATATAGATGATTTATTTTGTTTCCGATATAATTAACTCGATAATAAATACCAGCCTCGATGAAAATGTGACAAGTTTCGATATGTATAATCCGATATTATTCAGATTGTGTCATAATCATAAGACAGGGTCTACTTAAAAGTCTAAAGTTTATGTTCCACTCAAAAATCCCAAAAAAAAACTTGTGTGCGAATGTTCCGAAATTTATCTTTCATATTTCCTTGGAATTCCCTGTATTTCTGTCATTTAGTTTGAAAATTTTATCGATATTTCTTCAAATTGACATCTTTTTTCTGTAGTAATTCCAAGGAAGTCCGGGGATTTCCGAGGGAATTCCGGTTTACGGGAATTCCAGTGTACACATTTCCCCTCGATTTAATCTGAATCGTAATCATCGATATATTCAATTGTTGCCATAGTTCTAAAAGCCATCCAAATCCGATTCCAAATCCCTTCCAAACAAGTTGATTTTTCTTTGTGACTGAATACATTTTGTATATCACTGAGGGATAAGTAGCTCCTCGAAATGGCAATAGCACATGTTGTAAACCGACAAAAAATATTTTAATGCATAGTTAAAAATGAACGAAATCGTTTATTTTCATTATTATTACTCAAATTGTATTTCGGTGCTACGATGTCGTCTGGATATCCCGCATTCGAGGAAATCCTGTCATAACATCTCACCTTTTACAAAAATACTCTTCCTTCCCTCGTCGCAATGAATCAAAATAAACCGTCTTCCCCTATTTTCTTTATATTTGGCCAGTTTAGTCTAGCTTATGCAGTAGAAACGGGTCCGTTAATAAAAATAAAGCTTCTCCCTAGCGATTTCTCTCAACCCTAACCGACTCACTTGTGACAAATATAGATTCTAAATGGAAACACTAAGAATAGAAAGATATACGAAGTTTCCGAATCGGCAAATGGTAGTTTTCGAGGTATAGTTTCTTTATTTCGAGTTGGCGAAAAATAGGTGGCTGAGTACGTTGAACTCGAAAATCTGAGCAGCTTTGTTAATAAGTTTCAGGTGGTGATTGATTCTGAGCACTGGTTGAATGTCATTTTGTGGTGGAAGGATTCTTTCCTCTAGTTTTTTATGGGTTCTTAACCTACGACAATCTGAAAAAAATTATAATTAATATTGGAATCTATACAACTGTAGAAGGTAAGATTTTTAATTCACACCGATAAGTTATATTTACCTCATGTCCCTCGACTATCTGACTATCTTGGCATTCACTCACATAATCAAGTTTCAACTAGCTCGTGTACATATTCAGGCCTCGGAAGTTAGTATCAAAATGAATCAATATTATATACACGTCACAAATCACATGAAATGATTCAGTTTGAAGTTTTATATAGAAAAATAGACAGGAAAACGAATTTGTTCCAACCTGAAGATGTACTTGTGAAAATTCGAAACGTTGACTTATTTTCCGAATCCAGCGAACTGTAACAATTCCAACAGCTGATAATAACGCTTGATTCATGATACTTTCCATGTTGAACTTCATTAATTTTTTTTTATATGCAGATTGACACGGAAGGGAAGCCCTGTAATTTTCAAAGAACACCGCTTGAATCAAGGGAAAGAAAATACGAATCAACATTAACTTTTAATTTCTGAAGTTTGTAAGCCCCAGGAAAAACCTCTTATGGCAAGGAGTTCCAAAGCTGAGCTGTTCTATTGAGAAAAGATCCCTGAGCAAGAGAGGTTCGACAGGTTTTCAAATACACAACATAGGGGTGGGAATTCTGTACTCGTCGAGTCATCCGTGTAGATATTGCCAAGGAGGGAAGGATTGATAACAATTCGGAAGAGCATCGGCCGTGAAAGTATCTATAGAAGAGAGACAAGTTTCCGACCCTTCTACGATGTTCCAATGAAGTGAGCGAAGAATGACCAACAAGACGATTTGCATTTCTCTGAATAGAATCGAGTAGCCTCAATGAATGTTTTGGTACCGAACGCCACACATGAGAACTGTATTCCATGACAAGTCGTACCTGAGCCTTGTAGATCATTAGGAGCTGACGAAAAGTGAAGTATTTCTTCGCTCGAAATACAAATCGAAATACAAATCCAAGTTTCTGGTTTTCCCACGAGGGATTATCACTGATTGTAATTCCTAGCATCGAGATACTTGATTCTGTAGGAATAGGCTTTTCTTGAGATGACACATGCCTGGGTTTTCGTAGCATTAAATTCCACCAAGTTCATGTTACCCCATTCTATTATTTTTGCCAAGTCGTCGTTAATTTTATTGACGTGAATGTTTCTTTGAATTTTTGTTTCTCGAATTGGTATGGGGACTCTGGAAGAGAAACTGGTATGAAGAGTACTGTCGTCCACAAGACTATGTATTGAACAAGATGTTTTCTCGAACAAATCATTTATATGAAGCATAAACAAAGTGGGCGCCAGAACTGAACCCTGTGGAACACCTGCATTTATTGGGATAATATCAGATTATACTTCTCCAACAACCACATACAGAGACCTTTCAGAAAAGAAACTCTTCAACAAAGAACACAACTGAGGAGGCAAACCATAAGACGGTAGCTTAGAAAGGAGACCCCGATGCCAAATTCGATCAAACGCTTCAAAAATATCGTTTTGCGAATCATAGTCATACAAATGCGAAATGTCACCCACATATCATTTATTTGTCTCTCGCTACAGCAGCGGAATCCAGAACCTTGAATCACTCCACGGTTATCTGTGTAAGGTCATCCATCTAACCTAGCCAGCGTGCGAAAAAAACGATAAGTGCAACATTTGCAATGGTAATTTTGAAACAATGCTTTGTTATAATAATTTCCGCTTTGATATTCACCCAAGTACCAATGAGCAGATCGTATTGAGATTATCGTGTCTGTTGTCTGCGCGATGTTCTACGCCCTGAGTTACTATACAGGGTGTCTTAAAAGCCATGGTCCAAACTGAGGGATGTGATAGGGGTTTTTTCTGATGAAAAAAAAGGTTATATAGGTAACATTCGAAAGAAATACAATCCAAAAAAATCAAAACACTCTGTTGATAGGTAAGTACGTGTATATCATTCAGAGACGTTTGATTCAATCATAAAAAGGAAAAAAAAAGTCCATCTAAATTAGCTACTGCCCTGCCTATATGACACGAAGGGCAATGAGTTATAGAAATAACTTTTTCTAGCTCAATTAGTATATCAAGCAGAGTACCAAGCATATGAAAATTGAATCGAATAGATGATATGATTGATTATATTATATGTATTATAATTCCTCAAATTTGATTCTCTCCACAAAAATACACAAGTTAAACCAAAATACAAAAAAAAGTGGAAAATCCAAATTATTATTTAAAAAAACGGCAGCCACATTATTTCCATTTTTAATGTTGCAATAGTTTGAATTCGTGTAATCCAAACCAACACAGTCAACATAGATGACCCTTTCAGTGAATATTTTTTTATTAGCGATAGCAAGTATTTTTGCTCAGATTTTTTCGAGGGGTTAACAACTCTTTCAGTAGGTGTACAATCTCAGATTGCCAGTATTTCAGTACAGTCTTATTCAGATTCAGTACTTGTTTCATTATTTCAATATCACTGAAAATAGTCAAGTACGAGATTCAGTATTTAAATCTTCGTAAAATATTTTCAATATCAGATTCCCCACTTCCAGTACCATTTCAGTATTTCAATCACAGATTCAGTATATTCGGTATTCCATCAGTTATTCCAGTATACGATTCAGTATTAGATTTAGAGTCTTCAACAATTTCAGTATACTTAGAGTAACTGACAAATTGCCGCGAAATTTTCGCGGCAAATTTTTTTTTGTTAACAACCGACGGGGATAAATTGAAAATGCCTGTCCCGATAGGTTAGTAGTGTTAGGTGAGTTTGATTAGTGTGATTATGATTTAATGTATTAGTAAAAAAACTGTTTGGGGTGAGGTGTAAAAGATTGGGCATGTCATTTTCATTGAAATTTCAAATGAGGGCTGTGACTTTGTGGTAGAAATGGTTCCAGTTTCATTTGAGTATTATAGCAGAGGAGCCAGGGCCGGTTTGAGTTCACAATTCTCACGAATTCAAATTATTCTCTTGATAGATATTTAATTTTGTATGAAAGATACTATAGTCGGGTTAACTGAACAAATAGGGCAATATTTCATCAAAAATGGATAACCTAAATAAAGGAACAATTACATCTCTGTTGGAAAAATTCTTAACCATCTCAGTATTCATTTCATGTCACTTTCTTAGCGATGTTCTTTCGTCAGTCTTGAAGGTTCAGTTCCATTACCATTCGTTTTGTAACTTTTCACAATTTGTGCATGTGCAAAAGCAAATAGCACTTTCACTTCAAATAATATGATTCAAAAATGAAAATAATCTACTAAAAATAAGATGTTTATATAAGAGTGTGAACCGCTCTTTCTAATCCTCTTCCATCCTTGATATCTCGCTTTGATATTCAATGATTTTTTTTAACTATAGTTATTTTCTCACTCGTCTGAACATTTTTCCAGCTGTTCTCATCTTTCGTGTCCGTGAGTTTACAATTACCACATTTTTAATATTCTAGGGATATGGAACTTTCTTAAAGAGCACGGTTTGAATTTACCAGAGTATATTATTAATTTGTTGGAAATAAACGGATATAATAATAAAATATCCCTGTCGAATATGATAGAAGATGATATCAATCAGATCGAAACATTTGCTAGGGAGGTGCTACCGGAAACTATCGACATGAATAATGAAATCGAGCGAAAAAAATACTACGGTCTATTTTTCAAAAATCATGAGAGTAAAAAAATTAGAACTGAAAAAAGTTTGGAGGAAAATCAAATTACGTCCCAAAATAAAATCGATTTTGAGAAGGAGCAAGAGGCACTAAGAAAGTTATCATTGAAATTCATTAACGACTTGAGGAGCAAAGAAATTTTGAGCCTCGAGGAAAATGATGTTGACATCAGAGTGAAGGTAACTCCACGTTCACCTACAAATAAAAATGCAATCGGTAATATCACATTCTTTATTTGTAAAGAAAATATTGAAGTTTCATATGATATTCCAAAAAACATCAGCAGTTCTAGATCAAATTGGACGGTATCAAACTTTTATTAATAAATAAGAAATCATTTTTCACAAAAGGGTGAAAAAATAATGCACAACAGCTATACCCTAGATGCATTCCTAGACAACCGGGCAGCTTCTCAATCATCGGAACCTGAAAATGAAAATGTTGTTGACTGCGAAAAGCCACATTGCAATGATTCTGAACTCTACTTCAGTGAAGAATGTGGAAAAAATGATTAAAATTTTTAAACGGTAGAGATGTGAGGGATGAGATAGCCAACAATCTCTGCCTATCAAATTTGAATGATGACTCGGATGCGAGTTCGGATGATCTATCTCAAATTGAACCAATGCATGAAGTATCCAAGTGGAAACAAGTAAAATGTAGTCGTGCAGAAAGGGATAAAATTAAAAGAAGGAATGCTTCTCTGGATATAAAACAGTCCATACTTACCGAATATTTTCCACTTTTAACAAAAATAACATCGATTGTAGAAAAACAAACCGAAGAAATCAGTGGACATTTTGTTGATAATATAAAAAAATTCAACAAAATCGATGGCTCTCGAGCTATTGCTGAAGTCGGCAGAAATTATTTTAGCCAAGACCACAGGAAAGCGTTTTGAAACGGAATTGAAACAATTTTCGACCTATCTGTTCCTTACAGGTGGCTGTCTCCTTTACGAGACACTATCAAAATTTGAAATGTTCCCTACCTTCTTCTACAATAAGGCAAAATCTTCAGAAAGACTTCAATGTTCAAGAGGGAATGGTGCGATTCGCAGAACTGAACATGTATCTGACGAAAAACAACTATCCCATGAAAGTTTGGATTAGTGAGGATGCAACAGCTATCACTGGTCGGTACGTTCTCGACGATGACCGTGACAATGTTGTTCTTCTGTGACAGGAAAAAAGTTTGACATTTTATGACAACAAAATGTCACTTTATCCTCTGAAGGATTATTATCAGGATGTTTCGGCAAAGTTTGCCATCTTCTAGGTGATGTCTAGAGAAGATGGCAAATGAGACTCGTGATAATAATCCTTCAGAGGATCAAAACAACAGAACTCGGAATAAAACCCGAGAAAACAGCACAATATACTTTGTCCGTGAGAATCTTCATGCTAATATATATATATATATATATATATATATATATATATATATATATTTATATATATATGCTGGCTGGAACTTCCGGTTGATCCGCGTCTGGAAAGATTTACTTGTCTACGTTTCGACTCCCATTTCGGAGCCATTTTCAAGACTTAGTGACCTTGCGTCTAGGTCTGAGTTGTCTCACTAGCTGGCTATCATCACTGGAGAACGAGGATATATATATATATATATTATATATATATATATATATATATATATATATATATATATATATATATATATATATATATATATATATATATATATGTGGAAGATTGTGTTTGGGTAAAGCAGCAAGCAGAAATGTGTATTCTTTTAACACTTCATTCCAATATTTCGACAGTTGTTACTGTCATCGTCAGGGAAGCTACAAATAATATCATATCATATAAAGAACAAACAGGAAAATGAATTATTACTCACAGTAATAATGACAATTGGTACATTGGCAGAATATTGAAAATAGAAGAAAAAGTCCAAATGGAGTTCTTGAAATTTGGATAGATATATCTGGCCGTCTGGAAATGATATTCAGTTTGTAGTCAAAGAATTCATTTTTGAAGGACCCATTACTCTTAAAGGTTTTCACCCAATCGAAATTGGTAGGGTTTTAACCAACAATATCCATAAAAAATATAAGATATTGAAGAAATCTTTATTTTTTGTGTGATATCATTCTAGTCCGCGATATCCATATCTATCTACGTAGCATAGTTTTCTACCCTGAACAGAGAATAATCAGTTGTTAAGTTTTCAGAAATGTATATTGTAATACGTTTTTGTTGAGATTCATTTTCAACATAGTTTGGCAAATAAAGTTTCTCAAAAGTACATATCGTTTATATATCTCGCTATTTTTCATTCCGCCACTACATTATTTCATGTCTTCATTCCTCTCAATCTACGCTTTCAGTATTCAAGTATTGTTTGAGTATTCAATTATTGTTTCAATATATGCGTCAGTGTTTTCAGTATCTGTTTCAGTATTTCAGTACTCGTTTCAGTACATCATTATATCTTTCAGTATCTCCCAGTATATTCAGTATTTGATATTTCAGTATGGTGTACAAATTTTACAAGAGTTGTTAACCCCTCGGATTTTTTGAATTACTCGAAAACGGTTATGAATGAGAAAGGACACTCTGTATTACCTCCTCCAGTTTGTACCATGACTTATGAGACACCGAGTGAGACACCCTGCATATTCGAAGTTCTAATCGAATCAGCATATTCAATTGATTCATCTTTTTCCCACCCGAGTTCCTACTCATTGTTGTTCAATCCGCAAATCATGATTTGTCGATTTGTTTTCTGTATCACTAACGCAGACAACTACAACTACGGATTAATTATTCTAATTTGATATGGAGACAAATCGTTTGAATTCTTCTATACAATTGAAAAAATCGCTTCTCCTCATAGTGTTATGGCCGTCATAACAGCCTAGTCCCTTATAATCAACGGAAGACCGGTATATTCACAAGAATAAAAACCCGAGTGAAACTATTTTACAATTGGGTTTGACAGAAATGAATATTTGGCTTCTCTTCAATGACAATCGATATCATGTACCTATGTCTGATCTCTCAAGAATATTATCAATCAATTCCTCGATAAATTCAAATTTCTTCGTTCGAACACTCTACCGATATTATATAACTCACACGTTGTGTTGGCCTCGCTTGTGGCCTAGGCAACATTGTCCTCGTCTGTTATACATTGGTTAACTAGCAAACCCCATACAGGAGTGACAACCCCCAATTCCATTGTTTTCTTTCGAAATTACATCAGGGGTTGAGAAACAGAAGTTATCTATCATTTGTACGCTTAAGAAAAGGCGACTGAAAAGATCAGAATCGGCAAAACAAATGCTTTCAGTGTGTTACAAAATATACGTTAGGTACTAATAATCGAGGTAATTTCCAACAACCTTCATAATAAGTATTAATTACCAAGGGTATTACATTTTACCCGAGATTTTACCTATCGACAGAGAAAGCAACAGTAGGTAATTGTATCTAATCAATTATCTCCGAAATCGATCCTGCAATAAGACGTGTTATAATCTCGGTAGGTGGAAAAAAAGATCAGGACCTGGAATAGGTAAACAAGTTTGCTCACATCACAAGTTTGCAGGTTTGAATAATTTGGGAGTCGTCGGTTTTCTTGACCTTCCATTGACAGGATACTCAATTGTAAGGAGGAAGGTTTCGAATTCCTTAGGAGGCTAGAATTTTTTAAACAATCCAAGCAACAATTTTTTTGTAAGAATGTAGGCTTTCACGGCCGGTGTTAATACATCTCTCACGGCCCTCAAGCCCGAAAAACCAGAGATGTAACAATTTTTTTTCAATGATTCCCCTTCCATCTTCACCGAAAATTATGATTGAGGTATCATTCGATTCGGAATGACATCTAGAAACTTGAACAATTTGAATTTACGCGAAGAGAAATTGCATAAGTCAAGTATGAACATAGTGTTACGATATATCCTTGGGTTGGTTGATTAAAACTCCAAACAACACATCACTTCTTTTATTACAAGTCTTTATCACAATACAATCACTCAAATTGTTCCGCAAACTATCCAACGCTCTGTACTAAAACTCTCTGTTATAGAAATTCTGCCGTAGCGATGAGTAGCTTTCGTATATATATATATATATATATATATATATATATATATATATATATATATATATATATATATATATATATATATATATATATTGTTGTATATATTTGTATTTTGAGAAAGAATAATATGATATTATATATGATTTTGTAATGAAATTTTCCAATATAGAATGGTTGTTGATTCTCTTATACCTTTTTAGCTTTATCTGTATTTACCTTTCCTTTTCTAGCTCAGTCAGTCGTTCGAGACACAAGATTATCTTGAATCTCAGGAGGGTTGCAGCTTCTGGGCGTCTTGCTGTCAATTTATATTGTCAAAATGTGATATGACAAACAAATGGAAATAAATTGAGAATGTTTTTGTTCCAAAACTGTTCTTTTGTTTTATTTTAATAAGTTTTGTTCAAAATATGACACATGAAAACTAGAACATTGAATGGAAACGTTTCCAGAAATTTGAAAATTTACATAAAAATCTTACTTTACCCTGCTTCTAGGAGATAGCCGAGGAGATAGCTCTCTTATCTCTATCTTAATTTTATTATTTGTTTTCTATTCAAAACTCTAGATTTACGATTCTGAATGAACTAATACAGTTGCTTTTTATTTGAATTTCGCTCGGAATTTCGTTGATAGTCTTTGAACTCGGTTTTGCTATTTTGTTGAATACCTTTACCGAAAATAGTCTTTGCAGGAATGTTTTTCGAAATTGTATTCTACCGAAATGATTATGGATGGATTTTATTCCAAAAATACCTGGATTCGATGGTGTAGTTCGGTTGTGTGCGAGGTTGTGTGTGATTTTACACAGCTCTGCTCCGGTTTTCGTCAGTTCCAAAGGTATGTGCCCAGTAGTTACCTTTGACTTCTTTTACACTGGTACTTGGATTGATTTGCTGTTTGTATTATGCCTTTTTGTTCACTACTTTGCAATTTTTACTACTAACATCAATTTTGAAAACTTTTTATCAAATTTTATGGTACTCTTTCCTCGACTCTTTCTCTCGGCTTGGCTTCTCAACAACCTCCACAAAACTCCTTAGCAACGTGAAACATTCAATTTTTCTTATGGAAAAACATCCTTACTCCTAATTTTTTAGACTTTGAATGCTAATTTCTTAATTCTACACTTCCTTATAAACTACTTTGTACACATACGTATACTATATTCAATTTTTATTTATTTACATAAGTATATTTTTTTTAATGTTCAGGTTTCAAATTCCTCATATTTTTCTTATTTCATACGTTTTTCCTTCCTTGTTCTTTTTCCCTGTCAACTTCATTTCTCAATATAGATGCACAAATGACACCCATACAGTGTGATTTTTTTTATTTAACTTTCTTTCACTTCCTGAAATCACACTTTCTTGACTATTTCTGCCTTTGTTATTGCCTTGGTTATTGCTTATTGCGAGCTTATTGACTTTTATTTTGTTATTTTATAGGTTCCTCAAGAAAATTGCTGTTCTACTAGCCTGAATAGATGTGAATTTTGCTGATTTTGACCTTTGTCGAATATTCCACGCGTGACGAGATTTCGCAGGTAGACGATCTTCCTTCTACCCCTCATATTAATTTGCGTTTACAAGCGACAAGGCTGGTGCTAAGAGATTCCGTAGCAATAGGTACGAGCAGTAAAAAATAAAAAACGAATATGTTTTTTGCATATAAGTACTTATCCGAAATGTGAAATATCCCAAAAGATAAGGTAAATTCGAAGGAAAATCTCTAACAAAAAAGTTACATTTTCTGAAACTCACCGTCAATATTTAGAAGTTTGATTCGCTTCATTTTCTAAGGAAAAAACTATTATCAACTCATAAAATAAAAATACTTATTGGAGCATGAAATGTACAGCCTCGTAGGTATACTGTTATCATCTCGGTTATCATCAAGATACATGAAAGAGACCAAGATATTTTTGAACGGCAGATTGGAAATTCAAGCATTGGTTAAAGTGAGTATTCGATGATTTTCAAGAAAGTTGCTGCAAAAAATACTTTTTTATTGCCAAAAGCGGCATTTTCAATCAGTCAATACTAAGTAGGTAAATACTAACGTTTCTCTGTCTAAACTTTTCAGGTATTTCTAATGGTCTTTCATATTCTGGAATTTTATTCGATATTAAGTATTGCAAAAAAAATGATTTTCGCCTCGATTTTCGCGCAATCTTTTTTCAAATACTTAGTCGAGAAAAAAAACATGTAGTCTCGCATGTAGTTGAATATAAATCTCGATATACTTACATGCCTATCTACCTACATCTTAATTAACATGCAAACCTCGAGGAGAATATTAAAATTTTTATAGTAGAGAAGATACCTAGCTGATCATTTCGATAAGTTTCAAATTAGGGTCTAGATCTCGGTCTGGATTTTGTCACTAATCAAAGAATCTCGTAAAGGATATAGGTACTTAAGTATGTAAATACGAGTGTAAATCGAGGGGTAAATCACTGAGCAAATTCGTGTACACCGGACTGCCATTTGTACTCGGACTGCTCGGAATGCCACCGGAATGCCTCGGACTGCCACCGGACTGCCTGGACTGCCACCGGACTGCCCGGACTGCCACCGGACTGCCACGGACTGCCCGGACTGCCACCGGACTGCCCGGACTGCCACCGGACTGCCCGGACTGCCACGGACTGCCACCGGACTACCCGGACTGCCCGGACTTCCATCGAACTGCCCGGACTGTGAATGTCGCTCGATCGTGACAACAAATACTACTTCGTCTGTTTTTTAAATCCCTAATCTACTTGACACAAGAATAAAAAAATGGAAAACGAAAAAAAATGCGGAATATTGCGAAATGATCTTCAGCGTATGGAGCAACGCCACGACCAAACAATAACACTTTCGACAAAGGACACAGTGACACACTTTCACAAACATTTCCATTCGACATCATGGACCAGAGTGAAAGAAAAAATGAAAAAATAAGTTGATTGGCTTTTTTTGTAGTATTCGAAATTAGGAACGTAAAAATTCGACGTTCAGTTTTTTTATCTCTTTACTGCAAGAAAAACCTATAATGCACGTAAAACATCGTACAAAAAAGTGGAGTATTATTTTTCTTAAAATTTGGAGTTTATAGACATCAGCAATTTCGTAGTTTGATAGAAAAAAATCTTATTGGCAGATGTTTTTCTGCAGGTCCCGTAAAAGGGTCCGCTCGGAATCTCTCATGGTGAAATAATGAAATATCGAGTCTGCTTCTTTTCTTGCTACAAGATGACGTTGTAATATTTTTTGAAGTCTGACTTTTCGTATTGGGCCCACGAGTGGGTCCACCATCATCAAATTTATTTTTTCAAATATGACTTTGTTTTATTTTGGATTTGGTTCCCTTTTGGTGTCCTGATAACTCGCCTGATAATGATGACGTTCAACAACCGTCAGAAAATTTATTGAATTCGAGAAAAATGTCAACGAATGTCATCTCTCTTTCATACATCTTTTTATCGGTTTGTTTTCGTTGCACTCAATATGTTCATATTATATTAAAAAGTTTTCCGATGATAATTACCGAGGTTATTACACATCATTATTATCAGAGCACAAAGGAAGACCAAATCCAAAAAGTCCAAAGCCATCTAATGGTGAAAGTGGCAATGATGAACTGACATTCGTTTCGAAATATCTCTCCAAATAATTATAAATAAAAAAGGGCAAAAAATTCGATTTTTTTTTATTTCTCCGATGTTGAGACGTCATTTTATTCAGCACAGAAATACGCAACTTTCTGCCATGGTTTACGAGATCTCTCTAATTTGGTCCACTGTGTACAGTGAAATACGGTATTCTCTTGCTGAATTTTTCAAAAATGCATCTTCTTCGTTTAAAACCTTCCCAGTGAATCAATTGTTAAATCATGAACTGAAACCGCGACTGAAACAGTCTCGTCGAAACTAGGACTCGTCGACGTTGCTAGCTGGAATACGCGGCCTAACTCGACCAATAATTCGCGCGCGAACTCGCGTGCGTATCATACAGGGTTGTACTAGACGAAACTACAAATGGGTTGCTTTTGAAAATTAATTGCGATTTCGATGTGGGTAAATGTCTATAATAATTGGTAATGCCGAGCCCCATGCAATTTGATCAATTCGGAAAAATTCTAACTGAAGATATACGATAAAAAATAAATAAAATAGGTACCTAACCGTTGCAATTTTCACTAGGGTTTATTTCGGTAGATGTTCTGAAATACTTCGCCACTCTCATTTTCACACAAGATGTCGTTGTCCATCATCTATATTTCTTCTATTGCGACTCTGCACTTTTCATTCGTCTCATGCCTAGGTATTCTAATTCAAACTAAGTATGTGTTTAAAGAGTGTCCTCAAACGAACTGCCGCTATCGATTTCTCAGTAACTTGTCATTCAAATTGAACATTCTTCATTTTGAACTCGATTTCAAGGCACTTCTAGCCTTTCCCCGGAGAGGTGATTTCATCGATCTATCACACTTGTTACAATTGTCTCAGATCGATGGAATCAGCTATTTTTTTGAAAATGCAAAAAAAATCCAAAAAGTCTACCATCTTGGAAATATTTTTGCCAAATTTTCCCAGTTGATTTCCATTGAATTGCAAAATTTTTTAAATTCTAAAAGTCTAATATCCGACAAATTGATCGTGGCAGTTCGTTGTGGGACACCCTGTGGCCTCCTACCTCAGGGATCTATGAAGGTATATTTCAAGGCCAAACCGAGAGGTGTTTCACTTCCGTGAAATTTGTACACCTAATCGGGATTTCAGGACGGATTTCTGGATTTCATACATTTCAACAAGATTTCCATTGAATTTTATACATAGGATTTTCGAGGTGAAACATCCCTCGGGCCGAACAAAAAATAAATTGCAAAATCAACCGCCTGAATCTTTCATATTTATACTCCGAATATGTAGGTAGATATCAACTTTGTTTCTACATCATCGATCTTTTGTGAAATGCACTGTCCTGTCCACAGCTTCGCTGATGATAGTACACTCAATACTGCATTCTCTTGAGAATCTTTGTGTCATCAGAGGAAGCCAGAGGTGCAAGGCGGAGAGAAAACTTTTGAATGAAATCTGATAATAACCTATAGGTATTATGGGATGATTATATTGTGAGGTCCATTGCTAAACTGTCCAACAAAAACTCAGTTTTCTCTTCGGTCACAAGAGCTACTTCACATCATGAGGGCTTTTCATAATCTCCAAAGAAAAGATTCGACCTTTTATGGAGTATCGTTCATATGTTTGGAGTTCAGCTCCCAAACATATGCTGAGGCTCCTGGAATCTATCAAGAGGAAAGGAGTTCGTCTGGTTAATGTTCCTGCACCAACGAACCCACTGACCTTACTAGAGCATCGCAGAAAAGTGGGCAATCTCTATCTATTCTATACATATTTTGATGGCCGATGCTCATCTATTATAAATATAATTTTTCTCTCATGCAATCAAAAGATAAAAACGCTGTTGACCTTGATAAAAAAGCAACATACTAAAAATCGAAAATAAGATTAAAATGGCGGACTGCCACCGGACTGCCCGGACTGCCACCGGACTGTCAGGGACTGCCACCGGACTGCCACCGGACTGCCACGGACTGCCACCGGACTGCCAAAAAAATGTACACCGGACTGCCCCAGTGGTTTACCCCTCGGTGTAAATATACCTATTAAGTACCATGCAAAGATTCTCAATATTTCATTCTCGCTTCAATATTGGTTAGAAAACGTCATACCTTTTTGACGTTTGAAGAAAAACATTTTGGCAACTTATACTTAAAGAATGATGCTTTTTTTTCAACATTGTTGTTGGAACGATTCTCCCAATGATCTCATGGGATCTGACAAAGATATCACCTAAGAAACGACACTGAATTTCAAATATCTCAACTTTCTCATGAGATTGCGAATCCTATGTTGCAAATTATTGAATATTTATACTACGCTTGTGAAAAAAATCGTAAAAGATAAAGAATAAGATCAGCGCATACAAATCTGACAAGTGTATTTCAATATGGAACGAGATATGGAAACAATTTTGGAAAAAAAGTTCTTCACAGAAAAGTTGGACTCTGGCAATCTCCGCCTTATAATACAATTCAGGTGACTGTTTTTTTTTAGTTCTGTAACTGTTCATGATTGTGTTGATTTCAAATTTGGGTGACAAGCCCAGTGGGAAGTAGGTAGGTATCCTTCAACAAAACGCTCCTATTAAAAGGTTACTGTTACAATCCACCACCCACTCTGTATCTATTCAATTTTTTCGGCTGACCACGCTTCAGTAAGTGAATGAATCATCACACAACTTTCGATTTCAATTATTTATTATGTCCGAGTATAACCATGACGTGACTTCCCATCCAGTAGTCATGAAATGTTAATAAATTCGTGGAATGATTGATTCATTCATGTGGTTGTCCCTCGAAACATTCCACCAACAAAAATCATAACTTACCAAAACTTTCGTGAATCTCCTCTCCAATTCATTCGGATCGGGCATAGGTTGTTTTTCTTTAGCTTTTATAGTACTTTGCCTGATGCTAGCCTGTCTCCCATGCAACTTGGAAGATATAACACTATCAGGCCTGTCGGCCTCTGGTAAGGCCTCTTTTGACACTGTTATTCCCATTTTCAACAGTCCAAATAAACACTCACTACACAGAAAACAATAAATTATTACGCTTAACGGACCTACATACTAAGTTTTTCATCACGGCTAGAGAAAAGTTCACATGGGAGCAACAGGTTTTCAGTCTTCAAAAAAAATAAAAACAAATAACATGCTCTGACGACAACAAAGCTCGCAAAACTGTTTTGTAAACTCGGAAGAAGACGTGCAAGTTAACAGAGGGGAATATGCGCATGCGCTAGCTGAAGAAATGCCAATGGAACAGGCAGTGGCATCTATACATCTTGAGTGTAGCTTTAAAGGAGAAGGTATCACAGATTACAGGATTTCAAAGCATTATGTTCAGGTTCAGAACAAGATGTTCAGAATAAGGTGGACAACGATCGAGATATTTCAAATACCATGATTGATAGCGTTGTATTTTGAATGTGTAAGTAGTGTCAATAATATTCAATAATGATATTGGGAAAGTCAGAATAATAATAGTAATAACTGACAGATGAAATAGAATGTAATACGACCACCGTAGAATAGCAGAGGGTACTGTTTTTTTGCGATCATATGAATTACCAAAGATGAAATGCCAAAAGGGGTGTTGAAGTTTTAGAGGAGCTCTTAATACAAGCAAGCCAAATTAACCAATGAATTACTTATAAACTTGAAAAATGAATCACCAGGATTCAATATAAGGGCATTCAAATAAGTATACTCAACTTTTGCCAACTTTCATCTTTCTTTGACTCATTAATTCGGAAGTATTCACGTGTACGCTTGCTGAGACAGATCCATTTCATGATTGGCATTATCCTTTAGCGAAATTTAGATTCGTGTTCTATTTTCTGTCGTTTTTTAATATTAATAATGATAAAACGCTCATTTTGATTTCAGCAAAAGTTGAAACTGAACGAGCCTATGAGAGTCATGCACTTGCACATGAGCACAAACTTCGTATTCATAACTTGTATTTTCATTGCATGAATATCCATTTTCAGTAAATTTGCCAAGTTTAGTTATGTTATATATAAGTTAAGTTTGGCTATCTTGAATCCGCCTTGATTCTATTATTTGAATATCCAATTTCCAAATAACCCATACCATGTACACCTATGTAAGAATCTAAAAGAAAGTGGATGACTTGGTAGATACCTTATTCAATCTAAATTTGTTAAATAGTTTTCAGGAGTTTTCCATTGTGATATCGTCAAATTCGGCATATAAGCGTTATTATCCTGTTTTCATGATAGTTAAGCTGCGGGTTCGTCTAAGGGTAAGCGTCCATAGGTACGCATCGTACGTATCGTACAAAACGGATTTATTTGTTTGTTTCTATCTCCACTGACCGACAGCGGACGGATCGCACGTATCGGTCCGTCGGTAATGCCGATGAAATTTATCGAAGGGGCACTTTTCCGACTGGTGCGGGTGGCAACCTTCGGGTTTCCGATGTGTGGGCGCATGTCTTCTCCATTTGTTCTCCCTTGTCCCCTCCCTTCTTTTTTTTTTTTTCTTTCCACCCTAGTTCCCCCCCTTTCTTCCTTTTTTTTTTTTTTCGCATTTCTTGGGGGAAATCCGTTGTTGTTTTTATTTTCCCCCTTTTTCTTTTTTTTTTTCCCTTTTCCCCCTCTTTTTTTTCTTTTTTCCCCCCCCTTTTTTTTTTCTTCTAAAAAAAATAATACTTTTCTTCCTTTTTTTCCTGGTCCAATTTCTCCCTCTCTTTTTTTTCCCTTTCCCCCCCTCCCTAGATGTGGTTTTTTTCTTGGGGGGCCCCCCTCCCCTCGCCCATCCGCTCGCTGGGATGGAGGGGCCCCCCCCTTTCCTACGAAATTTACAAAATTCGTCGGAATAAAAAAGGATGTAGTAACTAAAAAAATCAGACAAAAGGATGACACATTTAAATGTGACCAGTTCAAATCCTTCTTATTACTCATTAGTTTCATTCATTCCATAGTGTCTGGATATTGATGCTGTTTTATAAAAATTATAAATAAAATGAAGGGGCCAACTCGAAAAAAATTTATTGATCAATAGCTGTATTCACAAAATACAAATCGCTCATCGACTTTCTAATATATAATGATAAAACGGTATCAAATATCATTCAGTTTGTGTAATATCGATTCTAAAATGTGGGATTTCACAAATCTAATTTCTATCTGTACAAAAATCCTTGAACATATTTCAGAAAAGACTTTTTAGTAGGGAGGTTTTCACAAATACTATTTGCTAACTGTGACAATACACTACTGAGATCTATCTGATGAACTCTGTATAAGGGTGGGAAACTGAAAATGAACTGCTCTTCCCAACATCATATGCATGTATAAGTATTATATACAGGGGTGCCTGGTGAAAATTTTTAAACCTCAAAAATTTTGGTACCCAATGGGAATAATAACAAGCCAGAGACCTATTAATAGAGCCATGCAGCCATACACACCTTTATTTCCACAGCCTGTACCCCCCCGCCCGCTCTTGTCAGGGATCTTCTTTCAACAGAACAGCAGAAGTTTGGGACTCCTTGCTGAGGAAGATTTTTTCTGAGGCTTACAAACTCCAGAAGTTCAGCAACATACCATCAATGACCATTCAAAGGTATGATTGAAAATTTGCAATTTTTCCAGTCATGTGGAAAACACAGCTTCTTCCAGCCTTACGAAAAGGTTAAAGTAACTTGAGGTGTCAAATTACAAATGCCACAAGTGTTTCAAAATGGCGCCCCTGCATATATTTATTAATTTGTGACAGAGATTTTTGAAATTTTTATAAACAGTGCGGACATAAATAACCCTCCATTCTCTTAGCTATTAAACAGGATCATTTTTTTTTTAGATGGAAAAGAGATCTTGCGATAACTCGTTTTCCCTCTGCGAAATTTGACTTTTGTAATGAAGAATCAAAACATTTTTAATTCATGCCTATACAGGGTGTATTCATCATGGCGGTCAAGGTTATTAAAATAAATTGGAGTAATTTTGGAATTCGATTTCCAGTGAATTTATAATTTTTCGTTAGATAAAGTTGATAGCGAGTACATCAAATGATTTACATTCCCATTAAAAAGTGCTAACTTAAGATATCTTTAACATCCAGTTCCGCACAAAAGTGACGACTATTCACGTCCGCACTGTATTTTAAATATATTCAAGAGTGAATGAAACTCAACTATTAAGACAATTGCATACATACCCAAATACATCCATAACCATAACACTTAGAAATATTCTATTTGAATAGCTATATAATTCAGATTGGATCAACAAATAGGTACAGATTCTTTTGAGTACCACTCAACCTTTTCTCCGTAAAGATTTATTTTTCTCTGGCTTTCCAGGAAATAAGAGCTATTTTAATAGCAGCATTATAATAGCCTTTATTCCCTGTCCGATTTTCACCCGCCAGGAGGCGCTAGTGGAATCGGAGGTCAAACCGCAGAACTGAGTTTATCGGTCAAACAAAAAAAAATACGCATGCAATTTTGTTTTAAATGTTTTTTTTTGGGTTTGAAGATAAATCATAAAAAATATGATTGTTGAACAATAAATTAAAACTACAAAGATAACCAATTTTTTATTGAATAATTGAAGGATAAAGAACCAAATGACAGCTCACATGACCTTCAACTTCAGGTGTGAATACAAGATCCTTTACTAGGAGGGGAGGGGGTAAATCCCTAACCAACATTTGTGTACAATCGGATTCCATCAATCAAGATGAGTACATATAATTCATACCCCCTTTGAAATTTGTATACGCTCATGTCCAACCTACCTATAGCCATCTAATTTGAGGTTTTCAAATACAACTTTCGCTCCTAGGAATACAAATTCAACAGCAAGTTATGAAAATGATTCTTCCAACCCTTCACCGGAGAGATTATCGGTTATAATTGCACGAGTGCATAAGAATTACCGATAATTTTGAAAGAGAGTGTGAACATATTAGAAGCCACTCTTCAGGAAGTGCAGTGTCCTGTCGTCTGCATCACTGAACACTGGCAGTGCAAGGATAGCATACAATATGTAAAGTTTGAAGGCTGGTACTTAGCACACCACTACTCCAGGGAGAAAAATGAACGAGGTGGATCAGCTATATATTTGAAAGAAGGTCTTCCAAGCAACCCGGTTAAGGAAAAAATTGCACTAGGAAAAAAGTACAATTTTGAGTGCTCAAGTATTGAATGCCACCTGAGTGGGCAATGGTGTACAATAGTCTGCATCTACAGGACACCTTCCAGTGATGTCGAACTGTTTCTAAATAAGTTTGATATATTGTTAGGCTTTCTTGATTTGAGAAATTGCATCTACTTCATATCTGGTGACTTTAACATCAACTTGACAGCTAACAGCAATGCTAGCATAGCTTTCAGGAATCTGCTGGCAACTTATGGTGCCCACTATACAATAGAAGAACCCACTAGAATAACTCCAAACAGCGAAACATGTCTAGATAACATAATAACCAACTTCAAAAACGAAAAAGTAAGTGAAGTCATAAACATAGGTATATCAGATCATACAGCTCAAATACTGTCTTGTGATTTGAGAGTCTCCCAAAAGACAGAAATTAAGAAAATTAGAACAATTCCAAAAACATCAATGAAATATTTTAAAAATGAATTGAAGGCTGAATCTTGGGAAAATGTATACAGAGCAGGTAATGTAAATGAGGGATTTGAAATCTTTAACAGAACTTTTTGCCATCAATTTGATAGATTTTTTCCGAAAATAACTAAAGTGAAAACCCAAAAAAAAGACAAGCATTATTTAAACACACCAGAAATAAAAAATATGAAGCAAAATGTTACTCTCTTACAAACTATATCAAATCATGATCGAACCTATACCTAGATGCCTTCAAAATGTATCAAAAACAATATAATGAACTACTTCATAGCATATCTGCCTATCAAGCGGAAGGCCGGGGTTCGAATCCTCGCCGGTCCACCGTGCTGGGTAATCGCACGTTAAAAGGTAAGGCCTCGTTGATCCATTGCTCGCACAAGTTTCGACTTCTGAGGGTTGACGTTCGTCAGCTGGTTAACGGAAACGAACAATTTTAGAACAATTTTTAGAACTTCATAGAACTGAAAGAGATTTCTATAGAAATAAAATTGAAAATTCTGACAACAAATCTAAGACAATGTGGCAAATAGTTAAAGAAATCACAAATAATATCAAATCTTGTAACATACATTTTGAGGATATCAATAACCAAGCAAACAGTTTTAATGAATTTTTCAAAAGATGTGCTACAGACATTATAGCGACACAAAGAGATGCTGGAAGGTCTTTCGGTTATGATAGATTAATGGAGTTCACTAGCCAAACTTTATTTTTAATGCCAGCTACCGAAAATGAAGTAAAAAACATCATTATGAGTATGAAAAATAAGAGGAGCACAGGGATAGATGAAATACCAATATTTGTCCTCAAGGAATGTGTAAATGAAATAACGGATATCTTGACTTTTTTAATTAACAAGTCGTTCACAGAAGGAACATTTCCAAATGAACTGAAAATATCAATCATTAAGCCTCTGCACAAAAAAGGAAATCACACAGATCTATCAAATTATCGTCCTATAAGTCTCATAACATGTTTCTCAAAAATTTTTGAAATAGTCATAGCTAGGAGAATAATCCATTACTTTGAAAGTTTCAGATTGTTTACAGTTCATCAGCATGCCTACTTGAAAAAGAAATCAGTTGAAACAGCTTTGATATACTTCAGCAACACAATAATAGAGGCACTGGAGTCAGGCGACCTCTCCTGTGGTGTCTTCTTGGATCTCTCGAAGGCATTTGACTGCATAGATCACGATCTGCTTTTAGGAAAATTATACAAGTATGGAATTAGAGGAAATTGCTACAGATTAATTGAATCTTACCTGAGAAATCGGAAACAACTTGTCGAAATACAGCAGAACGGTTGCTCTGTGCGGTCGGATGTCTTGGAGACGTCCTTGGGGATACCGCAGGGGAGTGTGCTGGGACCAGTACTGTTTATAATATTTATAAATGATATTCAGAACGCCATAACAAATAAGAGCTCAAGTCACGCAGTAAATTATGCGGATGATACAACTCTCCTTCTGAAAGGAGAAACTCTTATGGATATAATGACAATTGGAAATGACACTCTAGAATCAGTTAGGCATTATTTTTCTGAGAATAAGCTGATAGTAAATATAGAAAAAACAAACTGTATGCTTTTCAAAACAAACAACTCTCTTGAAACACCCAGATCAATTACTTTAAACACTGAAAGATTACAATGTAACACATCTGTCAAATTCCTCGGAATTCATGTCGATGATACTTTGAGTTGGACCGAACAGGTAAAACACCTATGCAAAAAACTGTCTTCGATAACTTACGCAATCAGAGCTCTGAAAAAACAGGTGGACATTGATGTATTGTTAGCAGTTTATTTTGCAAATTTCTATTCAGCTATCAAATTCGGCATAAGCGTGTGGGGCTCTTGTAGGGAACTCGATAAAGTCTTCATCTGTCAGAAGAAAACAATCAGGATCATATTCAACATACCAATAGGTGCAACCTGTAGAGGTGTTTTCAAAACAAACAAATTGCTAACAGTACCTGCTATATATATATATGAAACCCTAAAATACTTGTTAGAACATCGCACAAATTTCAATGATTATATGAAGAAACACGAATACTCAACCCGTTTTAAGGGAGATTTCGTTTTTCCGCAACATAAAAAATGCCTCTATGAACGAAGTATTTACTACAGTTCAATTAAATTTCACAACAGACTCCCTAACTACATAAAAGACATAGAAGTTGTCAGCAGATTCCTGAAAGCTCTGAAAAGTTACCTGATCGAAACTGAACCATATACATTGGCTGAATTTCTGCAAAGATCTCTATAAACATTGGTGATTGTTATTTATGTGTTGGTGTGTAGTGTTTATGATTTTTTTTTTTGTAAAATGTTTTCAAATTTTGAATAATGTTTGTAAACTTGTTGGTTATATTGTTTTTATTTCTTGTGAATATCAATTTTAGCATATACATTTTTTAAATGACGTATTTCTCAGTCTGAAATGTGAAATTCTTTCTGTAGAAATAAATTGATCTCTCTCTCTCTCTCTCATATCTAAAAATTGCAAGAGTTTATTTTCATATTTTGGCGAAAGTGCCCGAGTCCGAAGAACAGGGGCTCTTTTACAAAATATGAAAATAACCGAATGCAATTTGTATCACGCTTGAATGCAAAATTATCTGGTCATTTTTATGCACTAATGTAATTCATTGGAATATTTCACGAATAAAGAAATTCTCAAGGGAATGTTATTTTTTGTTCATTTATACTTTCCTCTATAGATTTATTTGTGTTGTTTACTGACGTCTAGCGATACGGTTTCAAATGTGTTGTTATGGTGACTTGATACAATGCAATTACCACTGTAAGTTTTCGATAATTGCATTGCTCTTATGGGACATTTTATATGAGGGAAATATTCAGGTAAATATCACCTTAGTTTGCCTCATACACTGTTTTTGAGCATAACAAGATTTTTCTCTCATGTGAACCCAGATATCAGAACAGAGCGGCTTCTTTCAGCCTTCAACAGACATCTAACAAAAGTTTGGATTCCAGGATCCACTTTTTGTATTCACAATCGCACAAGAATAGCAATGTGGCTTTCTAACCCTTAAAATGTACAGTAGTACATCCAAACATTCTATTTGAGGACATAAGTTTAGAAAAATTATAATTTTTAGAGACCTCAACGACATTAGTAGTTATGTGACTGAGAAAATTAAATATAAATAAAACAATTTAAAAAAATAACTGAAGTTTTTTCTGAGTTTGATGTTCATTAGGTGTCTGAGATGCTAGGCAGACAAATAAATTAATGAATGAGAATTTATGCTGCATCATTTATGTTCAGTATACCTACATTATTCATTTCGAATGATTGTTTTTAATAAAGTACGATGTAATATATCAGTTCTCAGTTTTTAAAACAAGCTTTTCCCCAAAAAATAACTTGTCATAAGTAATTTCAGACGTTAAAATATTATATCATGCCCAATACCTCGGTATCTCATTTCGACTCTCAATTCAGAAGAGCTGAATAAAAAAAAAAAACAATATAACATTGCAGGTACAGATATTTTTATCACCATCGTGAAAAAATTAAGGCAGTGTTCCAATATCATGAACCAAAACCTCTATCAAAATAATAAAACCATTCAATAACAACATGCATTTTAAAAATTGCATAAAAAATCATATGAAATAGTTTTCAGATATTTTAATGAATAACATAACTCTCCTACTGCATGATCCCAATGTTTTGGACACCACTACGTATTTTCTTCTTCGGTAACAGTACTAGATGAGTCATCACATTCACTGGTGTCCATAGAGTCAGAATCTTCATCCTCTACAACATTTTTTGCACCGTCCTCATTTCTTAGAGCAGCTTCAGCTTCCCTCTTTGTCTTCAGCTCTTGTTCCAACTCACTCCACGGGTTATTTGTACAGGTGGGATCATAGTAGGCTGATACCTCACTCTTGCCGTTACTTCCCCTCGAATTATTCCTGAAACTCTAATAAGGAAATTCATGTAAACAAAATATGTACAAAAAGCATTGGTAGAATATGTTGGCTTACTAACTTTTGATATATTCAACCCCAAATTAATTGGGAAAATGTAATAGAAAGGTATTTCATACAATTGATTCTGAAATTTAGATTGTACCATAATGTTGAATAGGGTTTAATTTAGAGCTGACTTTCAATTAGACAACAGAACTCTAAGATAGCTCTAGCTAATAGAAGGAGCATGAGAGAAGCCATCAATGTATATATGAAAACTTTCAGAGATCAATTACCCCAACACGAAATTAATATAACTTGAACACAAGGCACATTTGGTTAACCAAGTCAGCATCTTCATAAGCAATCAATTTCAATTTGGTGATACTTCAACAAAAAACAAATATCAACTGTTGACAGAACTTACCCATTTATTTTTTTGTTTACTATTTCTTCCCCTGGAATTATTGAAAGTGGAGTTCTGACTGTTGTTTGGGCTATACGGAGACCGATTACCAAAATTTCCTCCTGAATATCTGTTATTTGGATTATTGAATGAAGACGGATTTCTGTAATTACCGCCGGGAAAACTGTTATTTGGGTTAGAGAGCGGAGATGGGTTCCTATAATTTCCTCCTAAATAACTGCTATTGTTATTAGGGCGCGGGGATTGGTTTCCATGATATCCTCTGTTATTCTGATTGGAATATCCAAACTGATTTCCTCCTGAATAAATGTTATTTTGATTGTTGTGAGGGGATTGACTTTTACGATTTTCCCCAGACAGTCTCTTAGGATGAGGGTAGAAAGAGCCATCTTCAAAACTTGGTGCTGACTTTGCATTCCTAGGATTGAACCGCCCTGGACTATTGTGGAAATTCGGACTGCTGTGGTTTGGAGAATTTTGCTTAGCTTTGGGTGTAGGAGAACCACTGAAAGGAATGAATTCCGATGTTTCAGCTGGACGGGTTGTTGTTTGGTTGAAATAAACAAATCCTGGAGAGGAATTAGTAGACGCGTTGCTCCACGACCGCTTCATGTTTGTGAATACTTCGATTGAAAATATCGAGTTTTCCGTTAGCTAACAATAAAAGCCAGTTCCAAGAAAATTATATACATAAAATAAATATTATGTACAAACTTTAAGGTTAAGTAAATAAATAGTGACAAAAACACAAGATGACAACCATTGACAACAGACACTGACAATCGAATTACAGCACAGCAGAGTGTTGTTCGTAGTTCATGAGGTTTATATATTGGTACTACATTGTACCTGGAAAATGTAATGTACCTATTACAGGTAAAAACTAATTTTAATGTCACCCTTTCGAAATTTAGTCAGAACATTTGTACCGTCGGATTTTCGTAACAAGTGTTGAGTTACCCATCGAGTCAACAGGCACTCTCCTTTTGTACTTATGCTCTTTTATTATTATTTGTGATAATATGTTTGTATAGCTTTATTGTAATGTCGAATTTGTGAAAATGCAGCCTCAGTGAAAATTTTGAATGGTAGGATAACCAACCTTGGTATCGACCTCTTCAAAAAACGAAAATTATCCGATTAAATGGGTGCATTGCGTTCTACCCAGATTTCGTTCTACTCACAGTCTCCGATCATTATCGAATGATGCCTATTGCAAAATTCAATTCACCAAATATTGCAATTTTTGTCAACCCAACCTAATTAACCAAACCATACCTAACATAAAACATTCATTATGGGCCTATCGTAAAGAAGGATGAATTTTTTAAAAGTTGAATCATTCGGGCATACTCGAGGACTGTGGGTAGAACGAAATGTGGGTGCATGTTCCCGATTTAATGACGTTACCTTGAAGCGCAATCGTAATTATGTAACTATTCCAAGCTCGAAACCATTCAAATTGTTTTCATTTCTATGCAGGAGACATAGTCACCGTCTTGCATCATCTATTTGCCATTTTCTCAAAGTTTTCCTAGAGATGACGGAATTTCTTCCTTATTATCAAAATCTCTGAACCTTGTGGCATATGAATATAGAGTGGCCTAACTTTCGCGGAACAGTGATGTTATAACCAGATCAAGTTCCAACAGCATCATTCAGCTCAGAAAGTGGCATCTGCAGAGGGGGGCATACACTCTTGAGGACTATAGGGAAGTTTCCCGAAACCATTAGAGGGGCAGGAGTGGTGCCCTTCCGACCTTCCAATGGCATCAACTTCATGTTGTGCTATCTACGAGTGATCGTGATATTACCACACTGGAGACATAAAGTTCGGCTTCTAGTTCGTAGATGGCGCGATGAGCGGGCGTTAGGCAGACGGCAGACATTCTTTTATGAAAACCTCGATAAGATGATCACTCTGATTTTATTTGTAGCATCTCTGTACCTCGAGGCTCGAGGGAACTGACCATCAGCAGAATTCTTGGTTTCGGACATCCTTCCCAGCAAACACCAATACATTGCGAAAATGTCACGATGTGACTTGCGATGCCACATTTCAAGTCGCAAGGATATCGTAGGTACGGTGATGGAATTTTATCACACTCAAGTTTTTTGATGTCTCTGCGATATGTATTTCTCGTTGTTATACTTTGTTCAACCATCCTTTGCCGTTACGTCATACGTTGTCCAACTTTATCTCTCATTCATGAAATAGATGAGACGGAATTATGACGTCATTAACGTATGTCTAATGTCGATGTGAATTTTATCTGCTATATCTGACAGTTCAGTTGTCAGTTTAATTTGTTCAGTATTTTTGGTCATTTTCGCCTTTTTCAGTTCATTTTTCATTGTCAAAATGCCGTTCCGGTATAATGAGAAAGAGCAAAGCTGAATTTTGAAGTTGAATGACTACTTTTCGAAAGAAAGAGATGCTGGAGTGCCGCTTTTATCGTTAAATGCAGTCTACAATCTACAAACGTATGTATCTACCTAGGTATGTTATGCAAAATGTAAGTTTTTATTGATTTGATTTTATTAAATTCTATAGCGTGTTGCTGATGCTCTAGAAATATCTATTAGAACTGTTCAAAAACTAGCTACTAGTGGAATAGAAACAGATAAAGACTACAAAATCAAAATTCATGCCGGACATGTTTCTGCTCGAGGATCATCGATTTATATCATACATCAACATGCAATAAGAACACGAATGTATGCGATGTATTCTGCAGGTAGGTACATACTAATAATAATTTTGAGGTTGAGTGTAAAATAACATTCAACTAATATAAGACAAACGTAAATCAGCAGAATACGTCATCGATTATGACGTAACGGCAAAGGATGGTTGAACAAAGTATACGACAATATGACAATATGGTTCTTGCGATATCACAGTGTCATGAGATATGCAAAAAATTCCATATTTTAGTGAATGAATGAAAATTTAAATATAAAACTCATCAAAAAGTTCAACTTTTCTTAACCAAGAATGTCATACAACAAAATAGATTATGTAACGAAAATAAATAGCATTTCATTGATCCAAAAGGGGCTTGCCAATAATCAACATAGGCCATTTTCGAACTGAAATCTTCGAAGGAATTAAAAACAAATCTTCTCAGCCAGATTATCGCGAATATGTCGAACTTGAGCCCCAATTCACACTTAGCTGTATATTGTCATATACATTAAATCGATTAAAAAATAGTCTGGTGCTGATGAAAAACATTCATGTATAAAAATGTCACCGATATTTCATTTACAAGTAGAATATATTATCGAAAAGTATTCAGTTATTGAGTATCAGTTGGCTGAATTGGCAGAACCTGAGTTTCTCTTTTTCTTTTGGATCAACTTGCAGTACAAATTTGGTTATCTGTACATTCAGTTTTCACGTTATCAAGTGAATAGAGTAAAATGGAATTTTCTTGTTCTGAAAAGAAGGAAAGAGCAACGTCATGTTGGTTTCGAATGGCTGCTTGTTCCGCAGTGTGCAATACGTCATCACTTCTGTGTCGAAATTAAATTTATTCATAACTGTAAGGCAGTTAGATATTTAATGATTTTGAAACATTTTTCTACTATTCAATGTAATGAAACATCTTTTATGTAGGGATATATTTATTGTTGCAATACACAAAGAAATTCAGGTGACAAACTGAAGTCATTAGGTATATACAAGATTTTACAGTTTCGATATAGATACATACTTTTCCAAAGTTAAAAAAAGTTAATGAAAGGCCTTACGATCACAGTTAAAAACAATATTCATGCATCTTGATATTACAAGGAGGGTTTTATCTTAGGTGGTACTTATTTAATTGGTACTTTGTTTCGGGGTAATATACATTCAACAAGGCAATTTTATTTTCCGAAATAAATTTTACAGCTTACGAGATATGTCCAGTATTAGGAGAATACTTGTTGGACCCACATGATACTTTTCAAACTTATCGAGATAGTAATAGAATCATTTTTATGGACAGTTTTAGAGTATATATAATTGGTTCATATTATTCTAAGGTTTAAAGCTTCAGTACTCGTTCATTTCATTGAAGTTGCCTTATTAAACAATGAATAGAATGGTCCAATAGAATTGATGACTCAAAATTTGTTTAAAACAAGGTCTAAAAGATCATAGATCCGTTTCTTAGATTTCAAGGCTGATAATTCACAACATGTCGTCGATATGATTTAATTGACCACATAACAATTTTCCACGTTCATTTGGAAACAAAAACTTCATACAATACCACTCATTGGTTAGATTGATTTTTTATCGCACCAGTACAATAATAATTTAATTGTACTCATTTATCGCTGTTCAGTAAAATTTAGTTTTCATATGATCGTAGAAAAAATATTGTATACAACTTGTGCGAAAAGTGTTTTTTGCACCCAACCTGTTGTTAAATCACAATTTCATCTTGGGTGCAATACACTTATAATTTTCACTGAATTTGTTGCATATTAGTACCTATGAAATCTTGGAGTTGATAATAAATCGCAATATAAGACCTACTTATTTACATTTCGTTTTCTACCTAGATCATCGTGGCTTTTTTCGACCTTGCCGGGTTATCATAATTTCTATAAAAACCAGTATAATGATAATTTCGAAGAAAATGTAAATCATAATTTTTACGGTACATTTATAATTTGGGTTTCTTTTTCCGAGAAAATCTACAATTATCAATTATAATAAATAACTTGATATAAGATATCTATAATAACAGTTCATTATAGATGGAAATCGCACTTTTAAATATAATTAAAACTATGACAAAAGCCGTTTTGGAGTAAGAAGTGTTTTTGACTATGAAGCATAAAAAATATTCATGAATTTAAACTTCTTCAATTTGTATTGTGCATACAAGTTTTTTTATTGGTCCCACTCCAAAAATTGGAACACATAGTAGTTCACCTGTCCGTTCAACATTGAATCATTAAAAATATTTCTATTGTTTCGAAGAAATTTCTTTATTTTTATGATATGATGCCTCTAACTTAATGATCAAAAACACTTCATATCGAAAAAAACTTCATTTTGATAGTAGGTATATTAGGAAATTGAAAAACAAACATATTTGAGGAACATGAAGTTTTGAGGTACCAATGACAACTTGGTAAGATATTTGATATAGGATGAAATTTCGCACATCTATGATATGAGTTGGAATTCATATATAAAAGTCGAATATGCCAAAATAGCCTGGTCGTCTATGGTGATTTCAGTTGGAAACGTTAAAAATATTATAGCAAATACTGTACTAACCTAAAATTAAGTGAATGTTTATAGGATAAATTCACGAAAATAGTTCTTTTACTCGATACATTCTATCTTCTTACTCGCCAACAATCAGTACGATGTTGAAATCACAAGACAAAAAAAAAAACTTGTAGGGTTGATATTGGCGATAAAAAGTCCTAGTTTGAATTTGTTGAAGTTAATTTTTGAAAGTCCAGAGCTGCAGACGTTAAATTTGTAAAATGTTCAGCTCTAATACATATTATCAGTTACCATAATCTTGTTTTTTGAGCAATTGACAGGTTCATGAGAAAAAATTGTGAGTTATTATAATTAGGCCCGGTCTTTTCACCTCCAGATATCCTACAGATAAACTAACTGACGGTTAGAATATTCTTTTGTTTATCGTTAAGTGATAACAAAAGCATATTCTAACATTCAGTCAATCTATCCTTAGGATATCTGGAGGTGAAAAGACCGGGCCTTAGTAAATTAAATCAATTCAAGGTCAGAAAAGAAAAAGTAATACATTGCAGGAGAATTTTTGTATTTCGCGCAGAAATATATTTTTTATGAAATCATAGCAGAACGCCTTCGACTAGGATAGTCATCATCAGTGTTTACTCGTCAGGTGTACTTAAAAACTACGACCATAAAAATTCATGTGTCTGAAGGATATGAGTATTCAAGAATACAGGATAATCCTATTCAGGAATATACCTTTGAATGTTTTTCAACGATCTTTGAACTTTAAATACTAAGTTTTTCAGAAACATGCATTTTTATGGTTGTTGTTCTGGTTTGTATACCTGACGAGTGAGCACTTATAATGACTACCTATTCCAGTTCTAGTTTTTTATCACAAAAAATATATTTCTGAATGGAATACAAAAATTTTCTTCCTCTAAGAACTTGTCTACTATTACTACTTATCATTATTTTTACCATTTTCATCGCTGTTTTTCAAGATTTGGGATAATGAACTTTTTACTCGCTTTACAGTTCGCATTACTCAATAGAGGACTTCTGTTAAGGAATCAAGGTTGCCAATTCCGAATAAATCCCTAAAAAATCACTAAAAACATACTGACGCTTTTTATTGCTTTCAGTCATTATGTTAGGATGAAAAACACCTCAATAATTCCTATTCATTTGATATCAAAATGCATAATAGTCTAATTTTTCAGATATTGCAAAAACAAATTGCTAGGGAATTTCATTTTTTCCCCAGGGGGATTTTAAACGCCATCAACCATCAAGGATAGTTAATTATTTTTTACTGTCCTTGATCAACTATTACCTATATAAAGTCCGAACCACCTAAACAATCAGGGCTATTGCTATTCACTTAGCAGAGTTGTTATGGATAGCGACTAAAAATTGTCGTTATGTTCAAGGTCAGTTGCTAAGCGCGAAATTGGTATTCACTTTTCAAGTTAAGTTGCTACTATAATGACCAGTTGCTGTGAGTAGTGGTTCACAGGCAACTGCTTTAGATATCTTGTTGAGGAAAAACAGCTTACCACCGTCTTTATGGCAAGTTATTATCAGAGTTGCTATGACGGTTAGCAACTACGATAACCACTTTACTTAGTGAATAGCCCTGTATATATAATAACACCGATAAACCATCACTGTACTGAACATACAAAAAAAATATTTAATAAAAATGAAAATATCGATATCTTTTTGACAAATCAATGCAGATTTTAATATCACAGAGTACCCTTAAAATTTGAATTTTGCGCCAAGGCTGACAGAAAAGTCCCCAATAAAATGAATGTCCCTATAAATTTGTTTTTATGCAATATCTCTCAATTCGAACTATTATGCACCATTTTGTTTATTGTACAGGGTATTTCGAAGCGTAAAGCACCTTTGAATAATTGGAAATTATGAAAAAAAGCGTCAGTATTTTCATAGTAATTTTTTGGGGATTCATTCGGAATTGGCAACACTGATTCCTTGGCAAAAGTCCTCTATTGCGGCAAGTTTGATTGCCGGCAATTGTTATTGCAGGTCTGCTTTTAAATATAAATCTTTTTTGTCAATAACGTTCCGTAATCATTCAGGCCTACCAATTTCTCAGGTTAACAGAAAATAATTATCTGAAATTTTACTCACATCTTCGATTGATATAAGTAAAATGGAGTTAACTGATAAGAAAGAAAAATAAGAAGATGGTGGGTTAAACCCTGATTAACCAAAACTAGAGGCTACATGGGACGATTTTCATTCTTTCTTCTGAAATTTTTGGCTATGGCACTATCTAACAATGACGAAAGTAACCGAAATTATATATAATAAGTATTGTGGCAATAAATTATAGGTCCCATAGCGTATGTACGCAAGAGAAATTGCTGAAATACTTTCAAGACTTGCAAATTCGCGAACTGTAAAGCGGCCCTTTTTTTTCTGTGATATTGAGGTATAGCGGGAAAAATTGAAATATTCATCGAAAATGAGAACAATTTTCGTGATTTCTTATTATTATTCTTATATGCTCATCTAATTTTGCAACTAGCGGAAGAAAAGTTACGACGCTGGGTTAGTACAACATTCTTTATGGTATTGTCAATCGTCTCCAACGAAAATAAACGACCACTTTTTCCACCTCGAAATACAACTCAACTGGACTAATTCTTTCTCAAGTCGTTTGGTAATGAAAAAATACATACCTACTCAGTGGTTAGTTTACGCCGAGATACCTAACAAAGCAGACCCGTACCTTAGAATCGCACACATTGGCACCATTTTAGTGTTTTTGAATACATTCACCCTTTATTGCTTGAAATATTTACAGAGGACACAAAAACAAAAAACAGAAGGAGATGAAGAAATGGATGACATTCAAACGAAACCTTGGCACATATTCTGTACAATCTCAGAGATGTTTACAATTGGTCGATGTCCCGCTTGAAACATGGTTACCATTATAATGGAACCCAAATTCCTAAAAGTGTATTTTGTATTCATATATTATGATTCTACGGATCAATATCATCGAATGAATATCACTTGTTCATCCTTGCTTCCTCCAGGTAGAATGGTGTCACTGGAAAATGTCATTTTCATGGATTGTTTCAGAATATCCAGGTATTCTTTCATTTAGTTGAGTAAATTTTTTATTTGAAGTATCTTGAAGAAGGTGTGGATGTTGTTAGTCATAGAAGTATTGAGACAGCAAATTTCGCCAATTATGAGAATTTTATATAGAAGCAACAATCATTTTCCGATACATTATTGAAAAACAATATATTTTTCATTAATTTATTCAAGATTCCAATACCTCATCTCAATTTGGAGAACAGCAAATAAAACCATTATCAAGCCACTTCAAACTATTCAAAACAAAATTATGAGATGTATATTCAATGCATATTCAATTCAGCATCTTTATATACCAAGTGGATTATTAGATATTTTTTCTCTTTTCAAATACAAACTTTCAGTATTTATCCATTCGATCAGAAATAATGTAAAAAAATTCGAATTTGAAATTAACCATAAGTGACCATGACTATTCAACAAGAAAACATATGACTTTTCTCTGGCTCGATTTAAAACAAATTTGTGAAGAATCTATTTTGTGTGAAGGCGTCATCTGTTCCATATCTGTTTTAACAACTTGCCGAAGACATTGATAAATAATGAAAATACTAATTCATTTATGAAAAACTTAAAAAATACTTATTATCTTGAACTTTATTTACTTTTTTCTTTACCATTTCATTATATCTTACTCATGACTATATCGTGTATAAATGTTTTTTTTGTTGTTGTTAATGAACCACTGAATTTAACTGCTTGAAATAATCAAGATGTTCCCTATTATAAATACATGTTATTTCTGCCCGCATAATCATAAACAGTTTGAAACAAAATTCATTTATTAAAACGGTACGGTAGTGACAAAAGTCAGTTACCTTTGCCTTGTCATAATATTTCAGTTACGTATTGGTTTATATGAATTAACTTTCCCTAAAAACAAAAAATATGAAATTTTAACCCCATTCTTTTTCAGGGGAGAGAAACTCATGATATAGAATATGACATCTAACGTCTTCACCAGAGATTCAAAAACAATTATACTCACAAACATAGATGACGACTGAATGTATATACAAGAATTTGAATGCCAAAATGTTAATCTCGAGTGAAAAATATAAATGGTTCGAATTGACTGAATTTGAATATATTTTACATGTAATCCAAACACATTTATTTTCGGATTAAATTTTAAAATGCTAGACTTACATTTCATGGAATATTCAACTCACATTTACGTCATATCATGGGTCAATTTTATCTCTACCATTCTTCGGTGAAATCGATTAATCGGGGATTATATCTCGAGTTTAATAGGCTTGGTAGGTGTGTACAACCGTTAATTTTCGGTGTCGGAGAGATCATTGTTGGGATTACTTCCAGAGAAATGACTCAAATCTAAACTACGAAATCTCACGTATAAAAACTAGCGATTTTTATCTAAACCTCGAAGTTATCCACGAAGAGAAAAGTCAGTTGACTGTCTCATCATACCATCACTACGGAATTTAATTGTGAAATGCACATTCAACCACAAAGACAAAAGTTCAATGCGCGCCTCTAGTCAATTAGTCAATTAGAATTTGAAAATTAGTTCGTCTTGAAAAATATAAATATTTCAAATTCATTGATTAGACGGAATTTTTACATTCACTTGAATAACTTATATTTTTCAATTGAAACTTGAATTTCAAATTCTAGTTATAACAAAGGCACGCATTTGACTTTCATTCTGGGGGTCCAGACAACATTTTTTTGAAACTTCTCGAAAGAGTTCTGGTATCCATTTTCTGGATTTTGTTTCGTCTGGGGAAGCAAAAAAAAGATTTAAATTCTTATAATATCTGTTTTTGGGGTAAATTTGTTTATTTATCCAGATTCGTAACTGCAATATCTCAAAGAAGCAAAATTGACTGCCTATTTTGTCTGTTACGTATCGAATTTTTTCATAAATTTGGTGATTAAATAAAAAATATAATGAAAATTGAATATACTTCCCCTTGGCAACGTTTCGAGAGCTAGTCTACTTCCTTTTTCAATCCTCTTTGAAAATTTGTACTGAGATTGGATTTTTGGTGGGTAGCGTCAAAATGTGACAGCAACATGACAGCTACACCAAGAGTTGATCCTTACACAACCCACTTCGAATTCATTCTTTCCAGTTCCTTTTCCTTTCTCATAAGAGGCATTCAACATTGATCTATACTTCGAGGCTCCTTTTTGTTCCATTCCATTCTGTCATGAGTAAATTAATGTTATTCTATTCGACCATGTGTGTAGCATTTGTTGATAATATGTGTTGATTCCGACTGGTCTATTATCGGTCTTTTAGAGTTATATTCAAGTTCAGCTGTCATTATTCTCATTGCAGTTACGCATCGAAGAAAATATATACCTCTTTGCCCTGCAAAAAGATATAAGAATTCAAATCTTTTAAATTACAGGACATTTCTTCTCTCTCAAAGAAATATTCACACAATATTCTCAAAAAATACCCAGCAATACGGAATATCACCACCAGTATTGTGAATTTTGATAAATGTGACACTTCAAAACTTCTGCTTTGTAGGGTCTTTATTGGATCTGCATTTTTGTTGATAGAATACTTGAAACACATCCTAATGAATATATGTTGAAAAAATATTGATGATGTGGTCATTTGAACAATTAAAATATTGTTGAAAAATTAAACTACTAAATTAAATTTTCCAGCGACACCACCTCCAAAATTAGCTAGTACAAAATAACCTAGATGAGACCCAGTAAAAAAGTCCAATAAAAAAATTCACTCAATCTGCATCAGCTGTTCCGTTTCTGCCGCTTCTCCCTCCACTTCTTTTTCGATTTCTTCGTCTTCGGGCGGCGAGGGCCCCGATATGGACAGCTGGGGGAGCCCGAAGTGTTTCTCCTCCAAGGAGATGTTGTCCACGCTCCGCGCTTTCCTGCAGAGCCTCGAAACGGACCCGTGCCGTCGGAAAAACTCCTTGGGGTCGAGCCCGGGCCCGCTGTTGGACACGAAGATGGCCGAGTTCATGCGGGGCCTCGGTTTCCTAGGGGGGACCGCGTGAATCTAGAAGAGTAACGGGAGATTAGTCTTGGGGTTTGTATGGATTTTGATGCATTCTCTTTATTCAGGATTTCTTTTCAAATATTCAGTTTTCATCGAATAGTCCAGTCAAAATAATAAGATATTTGCTCGGAAAAGCTTATTTTTACAAAATATCAAGTGGATCATTATTGTTCAATATTGTTTTTAACGAACAGCAGCGGGATTCTTATCTCTCGACTCGATATGTATCGACCGGTTGTCACTTTTCGATAGTCTTCTCAACATAGAGAGTGGAATGATTCCCATCACATGTAGAATAACTAGTCGAGAGTTACGTATGTCTTAGCAGACGACATCTTCCTAATTCCAATAATGAAACATTTGTTATGCCAATCATGTCATTTGAGTTTGTTTCAGTTGAGCCATGAATGAAAAATATTAATATATTAACGAAAATAATAAAATAGATGTTGCCAATTGTCAACGAAATTACATGTCGACATGTAATTTTACTATTTGGAATTCGTCGACGACGAATTTGGCGAGATTTCAGTGTCGTTGAAATTCCAGAGGTCAGTTTTCAGGAACTATTCAGAATAAACAGAGATTTGTTTGCAGTTTTGTGCAATCTTTTGGCGCGGTATATTCCAGAACCAAGGTATAGAAATAGAATCCGAGATGTCAGTCTAAAACAAAAAATTCTGGTAGCTTTGCGCTTTTATGCGACTGTTTGTTAACAAAAGGGCAGTTGGGAGTAAGCCAGACAAGTGTACATCAGTAGGGCTGTCTTTTCGTCTATATTTATTCTGAACTCAAAAAATAATGTTTGTGTTTTAGATATATACATGAAATTACTAATGCAATCGGAGAGCATATCTGCCTCAATAAAATAAGATTTCCAAGAACAAGAAGGAAAAAAATGAACTCGAAGAAGCTTTATGGAAAGATTTCATTTTCTGTTTTTCATTTGCATGTGTTCTCTTTTTGGTCGAAATAACGACATTTTTCGAAAACTACCACAAATACCTAGTCAAAACCTCACAAAATTGACTTCCCGTCAGCTCATTAGATAACGAGTGAAGATGACATTTGTAGTCGATACTCATTTCTCGATATGAAACATGAAAATCGCAAATTTCGTTTTGTCGATACGACAGCTGTCGAGTCGAGGGATGAGAATCCCGCTGCAGGTTTCCTAGCGTTTTTTTCAACCTGATACAGTCGTATTCCACATGACCAGTGATGTGTGACAACCTGCAGCGGGATTCTGATCTCTCGACTCGACAGCTGTCGTATCGACAAAATGAAATTCGCGATTTTCATGTTTCATATCGAGAAGTGAGTATCGACTACAAATGTCATTTTTAATTGTCATCTCATGAGCTGCCGAGAAGTCAATTTTGTGAGGTTTTGACTAGGTATTTGTGGTGGTTTGTCAAAAATATCGTCATTTCGACCGAAAGAAGAACACATGCAAATAAGAAACAAAAAATGAAATCTTTCCATGAAAGCTTCCTTGAGGTCTTTTTTTTTCCCTCTTGTTCTTGGAAATCTCAGTTTATTGGGCAGATATGCTCTTCGATTGCATTAGTAATATCATGTATATATCTAAAACACAAACATTATTTTTTGAGTTCAGAATTTAGACGAAAAGACAGCTCTTTGATAGTATAAACGCGCGAAGCTACCAGAATTTTTGTTCTAGACTGACATCTCGGATTCTGTACCTAGATTCTGGTACATACGGCGCCATAGGTTGCACGAAACTGCAAACAAATCTCTGCTTATTCTGAATAGTTCCTGAAAGCAGGCCTCTGGAATTCCAACGACACTGAATTCTCGCCAAATTCGTCGTCGACGATTTCCAAATAGTGAAATTTCATGTCGACGTCTAATTTCGTTGACAGTTGGCAACATACGCAATATCTATTTCATTATTTTCGTTAATATATTAATATTTTCCATTCAGGGCTCAACTGAAACAAATTCAAATGATACGTTATAATTAGAATCACATTATTGGCATAATAAATGTTTCATTATTGGAATTAGGAAGATGTCGTCTGCTAAGACATACGTAACCTCTCGACTAGTTATTCGACATGTGATAAGAATCATTTCACTCTCTATGTCGAGAAGACTGTCGAAAAGTGACAACCGGTCGATACATATCGAGTCGAGAGATAAGAATTCCGCTGCTGAGCAAGAGACAGCAAAAATGGGTTGTGAGTCTCGTGTGCTGTCTTTTTCTCGTGCTGTCGCTTCTCACTTCTGCCATTGCCATACCAAATTCGATTGTTCCTGGTCAAATAACGTTTGGATGCTAAATTATTCAGTTTACGCAAATTTTCAACTGAATTTATTTGTGACATACTATTTCTTGGAACACTAAATTCACAATTTTCCTCGAAACATTTGTCGTTTCTCCCCAGGTAGATAGTCAATAAAAGTAAACTAGCTCACATGAAAAATCTGTTTTTTCAGTAAAACGTCCATTGAAAGGGAATTTCGACTTTGCTAAAGAGTAAGTTTGAAATTATCAAATGAACACTATTCTTCTTTGAATTCCCACTTTGGATATGTACAAAAGTGATTCTTTTTTCTATGGATAGTCTCGAAGAACTAACACATTCATTTCAAAATATTAAATAAAATATCCGAGGAAATTAAGTTCAATATCGAAATCTTCACAATTCTCAAATGTATTACTGTTCTGTATGTATCGGTGACATGTAATGGAAACATACCAAAGTGTTGTTAGCTACATATTTTTCACGAAAAGAGAATGATCAAAATCTCATTCCATAACAATATAACAACAAATAAAACCAACTGATTTCTAGATAACAACATGAAAATTCACAAAAGTGTAAGGCCCATAGCGGTGACACAGAAGCCCAAACGTGAAATCACAAAAACCTACACATTTGAATGACGATACACTGCTATTTCGAAGAGTGGATCTATAAAGAATCCAGGCCCAGAATGATTTTGATCAAACAACAAAAATTTGCACACCTCAGTAGAACATTTATAAGTCCACTCTGTTGTGATGACATAATTAGATATTTACATATTTGCTATTGCTATTACGACACAACTCACTCCAGGAAAAACTTTATCGGCTTGTTCAAGACATAACTAGACCCTAAGGGTTTATAAGGAACCAGAACCTTATTAGCATAATCATCATATAGAAAACTATGAAGGCTTACCCAACAGGTATCGTAGTAGTATCAATTTATTTTAGTCCAGACATATTTTATTCAAAAAAGAAAACACTTTTATGAGGGCGCCATTCCAGTATTCATATTTGAATATTATCCAGTCTCATCAGTAACAATCCGGCAACGTAGCATATTTTTCGAAAATTATTTCTGAACTAAAAACTATGATAAATACATCTATCAAAATTCTTTTAGTTTTGTAACCAACATTGGGATTTCTATAAGATAAATTTCAAAAATTTGAGGTGATATCGAATGCAATTTCAAATAATTCCTTGAGCTTTTCAAACTGTCAGTTGAGATCCACAGTTAGAAAAAAAAACTCGTGGTGGTGTTTGTCAAAATTTAAATATAGGGTATCGGTTCATGATTTTGTTGAGGGAAATTGAGTTTGAAGATAGTAAAATTGGATATATGCAATATAACTTTCATCTTCAACTAAGAACTTCACATATTCTTTCACTTCGAAAAGTGAATTGGTGACTTTTTTTATGAGTATTTCATAGTACAGGTGTAAATAATATTTTCGGAACATAAATTATTCTTCAATACGACTGAAAATTAATAGTTCATCTTCCAAAGTGGAAATGGAAAGTGAAAATGAAAGTTTATATTGTATAAATCTACCTTCAATAATTTCAAAATCTTACCGAAATTTGTATATTTGCAGTTTAGAAGTAAATAATTGAAGGCGGGGAGAATTGGAATAGTAAATCGAAGAGTGTGTCAAACACAATTACAAAATAAGGGAAACTAAATTCAAAATAAAAAGTTGATCAAGATGAAATTTTGAATGATGCACCATTAAAAAATTCAGAAAAGATAAATTAGAGATTGAAATCCTGCATTAAAATTAGAATGAAAAATAGGGATGATGATAAAATCGAGGATATATTTGAAGATAAACGAAAAAATTCCGTAAAAAGTAAAAATGAAAATCTCCATAAAAAATATCTGACGGTAGCGATTCACACAATTATTGAAGAAACATTTTTGTGCTATTTTCTTCAATGAAAAAAAAAAAGAATAGAACAGTTCTACGACAGAAGTAACATAAAAAAATACATCACTGTTGATGTGTGTAGATTATTCATGGAAGGTTCATTTATTCGAAAAAAAAAGAAAATGATGATAACTCTTTGTTTCCCAAGAAACTACAAAGTTTATAGAAGGGAAAAATATTAACTCTAAGAATATTATACATTAAAGAAAAAAAAAGGCAATAAAATCAGACTGTTTCATTGTAGAGAGTGAAAAAAAAATATGGCAATAAAAAAAATAAATGAAAAATTGCCAATTACCTATCTATTTCATTAAATGTTTTTTCAAGTTGGCTTTGAAACGGAGTTTTCCATATTTCTTCATTGCATCTGGTAATTTATTATAAAAAATGATTCCTGTGTGATAAATTGACTGTCGTCCTATATTAGATTTGAATTTCATCGTTGATAAATTTTTGGAAGATCTGGTTGATTGACTGTGCTGATCACTATTAATTTTGAAGATCAGATTTGAATGTTTTAGTTTGTTTTCAACCAAATGTATGAAGGTACAAAGTTTGAGTGTATATAATGATGATATATCCAAAAGATTATTAGGTTTATATCAATTTTTTGTTGGTTCCCGATAATCAAGTTTATATATACATTTAATCAATTTATTTTGTAGGGTTTTCACAGGTTTTACTATTGTTTTTGTTGCCGCTCCCCAAACTGAAATTAAATACTGGAGTTTGGAATATACTTGAGAAAAATAAATGAGTTTCAGATATTTCGTATAAGTATAAAATTTCTCAATTTGAAAAGGACACCAATCATTGGAGATATTTGTTTTCTCAACATTCCTATATGTTTGGTCTACGTTAAATTTTCATCCACATGTAGTCCTAAAAATTTGACAGCAGAGGAATATTCAATAATTCCATTTTTCAATTGAATGGGATCTTCTGATAGGAATGAATTTGATTTTTTACAAATATACATAAAAGATGCCTTTTTGAAGTTCAATGTTAATTTGTGACTATTCAACCAGGATAATATTGTCTGAAGATCCATTATCATGTTAATTTTTATTTCTTGTTTATTATTTCCCCTATATATTATAGACGTATTGTCTGCAAACATTTTAATTTTTCCTTCCAATTTCAAATCAGAAAGAGAATTCACATATATGAGGAAAAGAACTGGTCCAAGAGTTATATATAAATAGATGCTTCTCTGCCTATATGAAGCGGCGGTAGCTGAATGATGTAGAGAAGACACTTTTTCTTTCTCAATTTGTATACCAAGCACATCAAATCAAATTGATAGATAATACCTGATGTGTTCATCATTTACTACAGGAAATACTAAACAGTTGTTATACAATTGTGAAACCCACAGGTGTATGAAACAAAATTGGCGAACAATTATTGGTCATGAATTGAATAATATTGATAATGGCTGTATATTACGGAAACTCAGAAGAGCCGTAAATTTTTCAAATTTAAATTTTCCATAATTTCGATTTAAAAGTTGGAATTCCGACTTTTACCACGGAATTTTGACTTTTTGACGAAACTAAAATTTGGTTTTCCGACTTTTTCAAGATAGGAAATCCGAGATAAAAGTCGGAATTCCCTGATAAAAGTTGGAATTAGGGAAATATAAAACTCAAAATAGTTATGGCCCTTCTGCGCTTTCGTAAAATTCCCGTGTCAAAGCTATAGAATCACCCTCTAGTCATTTTCCTATCCAGTGTGCCATGAGTAATAACCACCGATAATATCAGAACCATTCAGTTTACAACTGGCAATTCCCCATTAATTACAACAATAACCTTGTGAGTTCATTACGATGAATGTCAGCTCAATACGGTTAGACGGTGTTTTGCTTTTAATGAACAAATGACTGCCTGGAAGCAGTGGATCGATGATTTTCATGTGAACGACTTTGAATAAACGATGTGATTGGAACCTACAGTGTAAAAGTTAAGACTTTTCTTTCGACCTGGACTTCTATAGTGTATAGAGCTAGAGCTAGAGATATACTGTTCTCAAATGAACGAAAAAAACAAGAATGATAGGTTAAAAATCTTCATGGACCGTCGCATGGACTTCAGTTCATAAATTCATTGAAGGAAGCATGTTGCATAAGTAGATGATTATATCAAAGAACATAGCTTATAGAGGCGTTTTGTTCGGAAATATATCATGTATGTTATGCTCATCTCCGAAAAATACTCTGTAATTTTTTATAAATCACGAGGTAAGGATATTCTATGAATTCATTCATCATCTACAATGAAAATTGTATTCTTATTTTCAAACGAATGCTTGTTTCTCCCAATTTATACAAATGTTGAAATACTCTTTCCTAGGTATGGAATGAACTTTACCGATTATCGTAACTATTTTCTCGATGAGATAAATGTAAGTAGTAAATTTTTCAATGGATTTGCAACCAATTACTACTCAGTGGCGTATTAAGACGATTTGGGGCCCCTGGCGAGAAAAAATTCGGGGCCCTTCGACAAAAGCGAATAGCCATTTGCTCGCGAACATTTTAATTTTTTCCCTAAATAATTTTGATAACGATTTTATGGGTCTTTTTACTAGCCAAAAACCAATTTGCAACCTGCAGTCATTAGTAGTGGTTTAAATAATACACGCATGCGACTTTGAACGAAACAAACTTATTTTTATTCTAAAAAAAAACCATTTCCAATAGGTAGTATCGTTGTAGTATGTACATATGACTCAATAACTAATATTGATATACAATATATAAGTGCATACACTTTCCCTGAATATACATACGCATTTCAAATGAATTTATGTCTTACTTTTTCTTTTGAAAATTCATCAATTATTTTGTCGGTCTCAATTTTATCCAATATATCTTGTTTTATATACAATATTGCCATATTATTTAATCGAACTTCTTAAATAGTTTTTTACTCTTTTTAGTACAGAAAAAGATCTCGCGCCTGATGCGTTCGAAATTGGTATCGTTAAAAATATTTTTGAAATTGTCTCAACATTCGGAAAAGTCGATGACATTTCTTTGGCAGCTAGGTACATATCTTTTGCGGTGTTCATTAACTCCTTTTCCTGCAGGAAGAGTAGAAATTGATTTAATTCGTCTTCGAAGTTGTTGGACACATCAATATCGTTCTTGTAAATTTCTTTAGAGTATTTACTGCGGATGTTTTCGATTCGTCTGACAATTCTTTATCAAAAAATACCATAAAGTGCTTTAGGTTTGGATCGTATGACTGATTTCTCCGAGCTAACTCTGCCTTGGTGTTGTCACATATAACGTAAAATGAATTTACAAGAACAATTTCCTTCGTTTTTCCAAATTCGTGTTCACCTCCTTTCACTTCATCATGAAAAGTTGTTCTCTTGAGATGGTACAAATATTTTAAAAAATGCATAAAAGTATCAAAAATCTATCATCATAATCTGTAGATTTTTTTCTGTTCTGGCAGTTTTTCATTTTATTTACAAATGTAGCTTTCTATCGCGATTTCGGGGCCCCTCGAAGGCGTAGGGCCCCTGGCGGCTGCCAGGCACGCCAGGCGTTAAACCCGCCACTGTTACTACTTTCAATTCTTCAACCTATGCTAGGTGCCCAGAATATTCCTCCATATATTTGTATCTCAGAAATGTAAATATAATATATTCAATTATTTCTAGCTGCTCGTAAAATAGATGTGATTTTTAAATTGAAGATATCCTTGTTTCAAAGTTTCTGGGTTTGATTTGATGTTTGTTTCAAGGTCAGAATGCCATGGAATTTAAATAGAGGTCTACGTATATCTCCGAAAAATTACTATCGGTAAGAAATTCAACAATATTGATAACGGCTATATTTTCTCTAGTCTCTAGCATTTTTTCGAGAGATTATTGCTCTGAGTTTTTTGAACAAATCTTGTGTGGTGTTCTGGATAATATATCTTCTACAGATTCTGTTTCATTCATATTCAATAACGAAATTATCAACGAGTTTTTATTTTTCATCGATGAAATAACAACAATTTGTTAATTATATATGTTCAGCCAATTGCGACTTGTCTACTTTTCGTCTTTTCAAAGTTGTTCTCATATACAGCTGTTCTTATTTTTAATAGACTCGACATTTCAGCAGTATAAACACTACTACATATACATGGGATACTATTAACACAATTTTTTATATTCCGTTTCAAATCGTTGACAAGGGGATGTATAATCATTTTTCTATTATTCATTCTCCAAATCAAATATACAATTAATTTTTTTTATATAATATTATATATAGTCACGTATCGGAAGCAAATATACCAAGTTGCCCTAATATAGATAATATGAGAATTTAAAGCTCTTTCTCATAGGAAAAACCCAAAAAATGGATTCTATGACAATTCCACTTTCTCAAAAAGTATTCGAATCTTCTACTGATTTCCACCTACTCAAAAACAGAAAGATCGAAATCTCCACGGGAAGCATAAAACGTTTCAAAGCTCCGTTGGTCCGTTTAGGGAGTTTGTTTTCGTCGAACAACAACCCCTGAACATAAGAAATTCACATGCTATTCAACAAAACAAGTTAAACATAAGGAGCCTGAGACGTGCCCTGGAAGAGGTGTAAATATTTGATTCGACAGCTCGTGTATTCTCTGGTCGATACCCGGTATTTGTTTCGATAGCAAACAGTTGCCCAATAATTACGAAATTAAAGGAGGGTAATTAATCGATCAAGTGAATGGGATGTGAAAGAGCTGTTCCAACTTGGAGCTCAGGCTGAACTGAGCTGAATAGCTCCGTCCTGATTCAATTTGGATCAATTAGAAGGTAATTCATTGTCGTTGGAATGAAAACGCTGTGGAATATTGTTTTGCGCTGGCTTCAGTGAATTCGGCCCTTTCGGGTTCTAAGTTGGCAAATGCATTTCCAATTTGGTGAAGTCATTAGCATTCATTTGAGGGGTTTATCACCCAATGATTCGAATGTAACCCATATAAAAAGATATGCAGAAACTTTTCGGGAAATTTTCTTCTTCTGAAGATGTTTTCTCTGATAGGGGTTGAAAAAAAATGTATGTGTATGTGCAGCTACGTGTTTGATAAAGATAGTACTAGAAAGACTCCTAGCTAATTATGATTTATGTTGTGTTATATGCTTCACTACAGAATAAATCACAGTACCAAACGTGCGAAACATATATAGGGATTCACTCCATCAAAAATGAAAGCCCCACTCAGTTGAATAAAGCTTTACCTTTTCATTAACCAATCTCCCAAGTATAGCTATCTGTCGCATTGTAACTCACCAGGGGCAGTCTATGTTTATTGTTCAGAATTCCGCCAAAATTTCAATGTAATACAAACACTGTCTATATTCAGCAATCTTCGTAGCACAACTGAGAATTGTGAAATATTATTGGTGAGGATGAGGATTATATGTGAAGAAAAAACATTGAGTAACATTAAGCCACGAATTTCTGATCTGCATTCATTACATTACATGACTGCGATATTTGTCACACTATCCCTGGTTACTTTGATAGATTGACGGTAGATGTATCGTTAATTTTATTTCTGACCGGGATATTATGAGCTTATATCGTCATAGTTACGCTATCAATAAAGAGGGTCATAACTCCCTTGGGACATTATAGATTTCATAATTCCCTCTACCTTTCACAAGTAAAAATTATATATATATATATATATATATATATATATATATATATATATATATATATATATATATATATATATAGCAAAGACTTCCTATCTACTATATATATATATATATATATATATATATATATATATATATATATATATATATATATATATATATATATAGTGAGTAGTAACAATTTTCTGTGTCAGCCAGTCCAGATATATCTTGTATTCTTTTTGGTATATGGCTTCACTTTTCGATGGAATTAATGATTCTCTTGCTTGTTCAGCTTTTTTCAAAATATCCTCCATTATATTTGGGGAAACCACGTTTTTACCGCAAACACAGCTTGATAACAAAGCTCTGTTTATAAACAAGTAACATAGCAACAACCTAGCAACAAGAAAACTCTACTATAATCAACGGTACCTGATTCAAATATACCGGGAAGGTAATGAATTGGTACATTTTTCCGTTTCAAAAATGAACAAAATTTTATTGAAATCGGTCAGAAATAAAATTATCTATGTACCACGGGAAATCCATTCCAATGAAAATGAATTAAAGAGGAAGAAAAAGAATGATTATGTTCGAAAAAATTTATTCATGTTTTGAGCCACATATTTGCGACTTACATTCTACAACAGGCAGCGAGAGAAAGATTTTTTTGAATCATGCCATGGTTATTTTGTGTAATTTAAAATCTTGCCAATTCATATCCGGTTATCTGTTGATTCCAGATGAGACTTATGCTTCATGTTTTTTAGATCTGCGAGTTTATGTTTTCAGAAATTTGTCAGTTTAATTTTTGGCGAAGGAATATTTTCGATCTATTTCATTTCTTCACTCAAGCGGTTGGTTTCAATCAAATTTTTTGGATTATGATTCCAGGGGGAGAATGATGATTATATGAGGGAAAAAATTGATTTCTGTTGAAAGCCACATATTTCTAATTTGCATAAAAAATATATATTTGTTGCATCAAACCCCAGTTCTTTCGATATGTTGACTGTGAGTGACTTGCCAGTTTTATATCGGCTCAACTGACAATTTCAGATGGGAAAAGTAATAGGTTGTGTTTTTTAGATCTGCGAGTAGATTTTGTACACTTGAAATTCGACATTTAAATTTTTGGCGAAGGAAGATTTTCAATCAGAATGATTTTGCTCTCAAGCTTTCTCAAAGCGATTCTCTTTTCACAGGGATGGAAAAATCATGAGGAATCTAAGTATTGTAAAAAGTGGTTTTCGAAACTCAATTTTCAATTAATGCTACCTGCCAGTGATTAGTGAACAATTCAGTTCCTCATCTGAATTTGTACAAAATAATACTCAGTTTTCACAAAATATCCGAGAATAACCCCAGTTGTATTTGAATTTGTTCGTATCAACATGGTATGAGCAAGATTTTTCATTTTTGGCGAATGCGCACTTCCATGAAATAGTCACATTGAAAATTATGGTACTACTGGATAAGCATACACTTTATAAGGATGACGTTTATAATTTTACCTGAAAGGTACAGATGAATCATTGTCGGTTGATCTATTTTCACATTTACATTCACATATACTATAATTTTTCATTCAATTTTTTGTTTAATCATATGAAATATAGCCTATATAACTCCTGAAAAGTGTAGCTTTTTGTTATTGAAAGAATTTTCATAATTATTCTATCAGTAACTCCGAAGACTATCCGCCACAAAAAACAAACAAACAAAATTAGAAACTTGACCTCTTCATAATTATAGTTTAGATAAATAGATAGAACTCGACTTTTTCATACATTTGGAATCTAATATTTCATTTGTTGGCAAAGGAACATTTAAACAAAAATTATTTTTACTCTTGAACGATGGTTTTTTGAATTGATTTTCTTTTTTTGGTGAGGGAGTATTTATCATAATAATTATTGTCCTCAAGCGATTGTTTTTTCTCAATTGTCCTGTTTATTTTAATGGAAATGGAACTTTTCGAGGATTTCAAATTAGTAATTTTGATTTTTGGCGATGGAATTATCGGGAGTAATTACACAAGTGCTTCAAAATTATCGATAATTTTCCATGAAAGCATGTTGTCTAAAAACTGCATGAGTTTATTTTCCTATTCTGTTGAAAGAGCCCGACTCCGAAGGTGGAGGGCTCTTTTAGCAAAATATGAAAATAACCGAATGCAGTTTTTTTACTGACAACATGCTTGAATGGGAAATTATCAGGTTTATTTTGATGAACGGGTGTAATTCGGTAGAATATTTCCGGAGTTGAAACAACGACGTTTGAAATTCAGTGTTTATGCCTGTCAAGATGACTAATGTACATTTTAACAATCGTTACTATAGATACACGGACCGAGCGGGTATTTTTCGATACCCACCGGGTATTTACCAGCCCGAAAATGTCCCGCCGGGAATTTATTGCTGTAATTGATCGAAAATGTCCCGCTTCATATGGGATTTTTAACATACGATGGAAATATTCGATCTAAATAATTTTGCTCTCGAGTTCAGATCAAATTTCTTCGCTTATGATCCCAGGGGGAGGATGAAGATGATTATCTAAAGAAAAAAATTGATTTCTATTGTGAGCCACATATTTCTGATTTGCATTCATCAAACAGCTGCGTGAAAAATATATATTTGTTGCATCAAACCCCAGTTCTTTCGATATGTTGACGGTGAGTGACTTGCCAGTTTTATATCGGCTCAACTGACAATTTTAGATGGAAAAAGTAATAGGTTGTGTTCTTTAGATCTGCGAGTAGATTTTGTACACTTGAAATTCGACATTTAAATTTTTGGCGAAGGAAGATTTTCAATCAGAATGATTTTGCTCTCAAGCTTTTTCAAATCGATTCTCTTTTTACAGGGATGGATAATGATGGAACAACAACTTCAGAATCAATTGCCATACCTTCTTTTGGAAAAATCATGAGGAATCTATTGTGAAAAGTGGCTTTCGAAACTCAATTTTCAATTAATGCTACCTGCCAGTGATTAGTGAACAATTCAGTTCCTCATCTGAATTTGCACAAAATAATACTCAGTTTTCACAAAATATCCGAGAATAACCCCAGTTGTATTTGAATTTGTTCGTATCAACATGGTATGAGCAAGATTTTTCATTTTTGGCGAATGCGCATTTTTGTGAAATAGTAACATTGAAAATTATGGTACTATTGGATAAGCATACACTTTATAAGGATGACGTTTATGATTTTACCTGAAAGGTACAGATGAATCATTGTCGGTTGATCTATTTTTACTTTCGGAAAAAATGTAATTATGAATTATATCAGTCTAGTGAGTCTTGTTTTCACTGAAATATTAATCACCAAATAATATATAAATATTAATCAACTATCCAGTCTGTTTGTCCTCTGTGATGCTTTCGGGAGCAAAATATGAAAATTTTGGGTTGCGACTTCGCCAAGATTATAAAAAATTTGGTTCAGCTGTTGTCATACCGCCAATGGTTTACACGAGCAAGCTCCAACAGAAATGGTTTTCCTGAAGAAGCTCATGAAAGCTCATGAAAGTAACTGCTAAACAATTTATTAAATGAGTTTCATTTCAGATTGACAGGATAAATTGTTTGGAATGAACTTTAATGAAAACTATTCGTGAATAGCAAAAAGTCCTGCGAATATATTGAAAACTCGATTTTTATAATTGGTGAGTCGAATTTAACGCATTCAACTTGGAGTGAAAGCAAAAATTCGATTATGTGACTAAAAATGGTGTTTTCACTTCAGGAATTCATTCACATCACAGAGGACAATCAGACTGGATAGTTGATTGATATTTATATATTATTTGGCGATTAAGATTTCACTAAAAACTAGACTAAAATAAAATGATGATCTAATATAATTCATAATAGCATTTTGTTCAAAAGTATAAAAAGATCAACTGGCAATGATTTATCTGTACCTTCCATGTAAAATCATAAACGTCATCCTTATAAAGTGTGTGCTCATAATACCATAATTTTCACTAAAATGCGCATACGCCAAAAAAAAATTCTTGCTCATACTATGTTGATACGAACAAATTCAAATTGAACTGGGGTTATTCTCGGCTATTTTGAGCAAATAATTACATTTTTTCCGAAAGTAAAAATAGATCAACCGACAATGATTCATCTGTACCTTTCAGGTAAAATAATAAACGTCATCCTTATAAAGTGTATGCTTATCCAATAGTACCATAATTTTCAATGTGACTATTTCATGAAAATGCGCATTCGCCAAAAATCAAAAATCTTGCTCATACCGTGTTGATACGAACAAATTCAAATACAACTGGGGTTATTCTCGGATATTTTGTGAAAACTGAGTATTATTTTGTGCAAATTAATTGAAAATTAAGTTTCGAAAACCAATTTTCACAATAGATTTCCCATGATTTTTCCAAAAGAAAGTAGGACAGTTGATTCTGAAGTTTTTGTCCAATCATTATCCATCCCTGTTGAAAGAGAATCGATTTGAAAAAGCTCGAGAGCAAAATCATTCTGATTGAAAATCTGCCTTCGCCAAAAGTTGAAATGTCGAATTTCAAGCATACAAAATCTACTCGCAGATCTAAAGGACATATCCTGTTACTTTTTTCATCTGGAATCGTCAGTTGAGCCGATCTAAGACTGGCAAGTCACCCACCGCCAACATATCGAAAGAACTGGGGTATGAGGCAACAAATATCTATTTTTTACGCAGCTGTTTGATGAATGCAAATCATATGGCTTACAAAAGAAATCTTTTTTTTTTCTTCAGATAATCATATTCTCCTCCTGGAATTATAATCGTATAAATTTGTTTGAAACCAACCGCTCGAGAAAAAAAATTGTTTAGATCGTGAATATTCCTTGGCCAAAAATCAAAATCAATAATTTCAATTCTCTAGAAGATCCATTTTCATTAAAATGAACAACACAATTGACAAAAGCAACCGCTTGAGGAGATGAATTATTATGATTGAAACAACTCCCTTATCAAAAGAAACAATTTAAAATAACCATCGTTCAAGAGTAAAAATTATATTTATTTAAATGTTCCTTTGCCAACAAATGAAATATCAAAATCCAAATTCATGGAAAAGTCGAGATCTATCTATATACCTAAACTACTATTATGAAGAGGTCAAGTTTCTAACTTTGTTTGATTTTTTGTGGTGGATAATCTTCGAAGTTACTGATACAATTATGAAAATTCTTTCACTAACAGAAAGCTACACTTTCCGTGAGTGATATAGGGTATATTTGATATGATTAAACAAAAAATCAAATGAAAATTATAGTTTATGTGAATGAAGTTTGAGAAAAGCGGACGAAATGTGATGCTTCACCGGCGTGCCCTGACCAAACGGTTCGATTCTACTTTCAAGCGGACGAAGTCGCTGGCAACAGCATCATAAAATGCTCAATAGAGAATAGGAAAACTCTGAGAGGGCACCAGTTTTACCATTGAAATCACTAGTCTTTTGAAAAAATCAAACGAAAGTTTCTAGGTGGCAGGTGCCACGAGTGTTTGGAATGCCTGATTGTCGGTAATTGTCATTTACCTACCTAGAGGTTAAGATATGTACATGTATATATATTTTGGGTTCGTTGTGATATGCATATTGCTGAAAATGGACAATATTGACGGCATTTTGAACAATGAGACTGGACTGGCCCTTATGAAGGGGCAGACTTATTTTTCAAAACTGAATGAGATTTTTAGTTTTGATGGAGGAAGTGAGTCCCTATATATGTTTTGTTCGTTTGGTACGGAAATTTCTTCTATAGTGAAGCAATATAAGATAATAGGGAATCGATTACTTTCGAGAACTACCTTTATCAAACACATATCTGCACACACGCATTTTTTTCAAATTCCTGGTAGGGGAAACATTTTCAGAAGAGAATTTCCCGAAAAGTTTCTGCATATTTTTTTATATGGGTTTAATTAGAATCATAAAACTCTCTGACTATTACTCCTGTATCAATAGACCGCGGGCATGTGACGTCACATGCATCAGCCTGCTGGACAACCAAATCGTATTTCCATAAACAACAATGGTAATTTAATGAGATTATAATTGCAATTCTGAGATACAAAATGCATGAATATACCGTTGCCCATTTCAACTTAACAGTACTTGAATCTGCTCTTCTAGTTGCTTGAATCCACAATTCAAGTCTCTCAACAGCAAGAGGATTAATATTCTTTCTATTTTCGAAAATAGGAGGGAATCGATGGATTGAAACATCACAATCGCTCAAAATTGAGTTATTTTCGAGAAAAAATATTCTGCAATATGACAAAAATGCACAATAAGCATTTGTAGATCCGTTTGTTTGTCCAGCAGGCTGGATCTACAACTATCATTTATACTGTCGTCTGTCAAATATTCCCGCGGTCTTTAATGAATAACATAAGGTGGTAACCTAACCTAACCTCACCTAATATACTATTAGGCATTCCAGATACTTGTCAAAAATGTCAAATGAATCGAAATGAACCAATACGGCGCCATCTGCCCCCCAGAAACTATCTTTTGTTTTTTGCAAACGAGTGTGTGATTGGTTAAAACTTGTGTTAGCCACCCAGACATCACGTGATCTGGAATGCCTAATTGTTGATGTGGTCAAAGAAACTTTGTGGAAATCAGAGAATCCACCGACGTGTTCATCTGCTTTTCAAAAAGATGAATTCTCAGTTCTTACTCGAAGTGGTTACCTCCAAACTAAGTCCCACAAATTGAATATTCCCATGAGTAACACCCTTCAAATTTCCCGAGTCTTCTCTAGAGTACCCGCAGATTACTCCCTCTTTCGGGGCAAATTCATTTTATTGTCCTCACCGGACAGACGCCGAGATGAATATTTCAAAAGTTCAGCGGTAACAAAATGCATAATAACAGACCGAGAGAGTGAAATTATATTGTGAACAACTCAGCTTCTATGAATTATTCAAGCGACTCGACCTTTTTCCAGAAAAATAATGCGAAATTATAGCGGAAAAACGTATCGTATCCAGAGCAGTAACTGAAGGACGGGAGATGCCCACTTGTGCTATTTTGAACGAATACTCTTCAACATAACATTTCTTCTCGATGGAAATATTGGAAAGAACTGCATATCCTGGGCAAAATATTGAAAATCTTGGGGACAGAATACATTCCAGGATAGAGTATCGTTGAAATTTTCATTAGTACTAGTACTGAAAACGTAAAGTGAGTTTTGATAAGTAGAACACTGTTATACACAATCGAAAAAATAGGTACCACCGGGTCTCTAACTCCAGCCTTTCAACGTTGAACTTGAGTCAATTATGAAAAGTCCTGTGTCTCAGGTAACTGAGCTTACTTTTCCATATTTTGAAGAGTTACAATTCATTGTCTCCAATATGAAATTATATTCAGATCACAAGTACCTATATTCTGAAAAAGATACCTCAATTAATAGAATGTCACCATCGATTTTCCGTTGGGAGGTCTAGACATGAGCAATTACGCTGCAGACAATGGAGCCCATTGCCCTTACAAACTCTACGCGCTCTCCAACCATAGCGGCACTACGTACAGCGGCCACTACACGGCTTACTGTCGACACCCTTACTCCGAAGCGTGGTACGAATACAACGATTCCCATGTGTCACCAATCTGTTCAAAATCTCTCGTAAGTGGCGAGGCGTACGTTTTATTCTATGAACAAGAAAACACTTATGAACAGCAGGAAACGAAATTTTCTCCTTGACATTATTTTATATTTTATTCTATTTAATTTATTTTCACTTTTTTTATTCATTAATTCTTTTTATTCTTATAATTTTTATTTTTACTTGTGATTTTATATTATATTCATCCTTGTGCTATGATCAAGAATAGATAATATATATTAATAGATATTTAGCTTTCATTCGTCAAGGAAGAGTTGTTAACTATCTTGCCAGTTATAGTTTTCAACGTATTGCTCTTGATTCCATTATATTCATCTGTGGTGTTGTGATTTTCTGCATTGAATAAATTGGCCGTGATATTGATTGCTCGAAATATTCCTAGTGCATACCACAATTTCCGAATATTTGCTTCTGAGTACCCTAATTCATGACATTTGAGTAGAATAAGTCATTCCAGATCAGGTTATGTCTGGGGGGCAAATACCAGTTTCAACCAATCACACACTTATATAAAAGGAAACAAACGAAAGTTACTGGGGGGCAGATACCGCCGTATTGGTTCATTTAGATTAATTTGACATTTTTGACAAGTATCTGAAATGCCTAATTGCTGAATAACCTAGCATTGTTTATGGAGAAAGAAGATAGTTAGCCAACCTTATGGAAATATATGGAGAGATGGATACTACGGATTTTAGAATTATTTACTTCATTTTTAAGGCGTCTTTTTTTGGAATTTTTCTCACGAATGTCTATATTTTCATGATCACTCATACATAATTCCTGATGCTTACAATTTCATTTTCTGTGTGGACCTCTATTGTCCGATTATTTTGAAGTTTTATTATTTTCCTGACTACATTTCAGCATTGTTTATAAAAAAATTTACTTTTATTTCCATATTTTGGCATAGCTTATAAGTAATCAAAAAATGTGTGACTTAGGCTACGACGTCCGTATGAAAAATGAAAGAAAAGACATGACTTGGAAACGAAATAACTAGTGCCATCTACCCATAGTATCCATCCCTTCAAATGATATTTCTATATGGTTGACTAATGTCATTGTTTTTAGATATATTATATGTCATGTTCCGATATTGCTGGTATTACTGGCCACAGTAAGCATTTTCGGAACGCTTTTTGCAGTGATAGTAATCTACTGCTGATGATATCCGAACGGATCGCCATCGGCTGTCAAAGGAACTGTCAGCGGTGACAGGTGTGACGTACCCTTTCTTATTTCAAAATGAATCAATTATTGGAAGGAATATTGAGCGATAGCGATACGGAAATAGAGAATTCAGAGGGCTCAAGCTCTGATAACGAGTCTTTAGAGAATATAATGACGAAAATTATGATCCTCGGCAAAATTGGAGGTCCCATAGAAAAAATACTATAGTCCGTTCATAATTTGTCGATAGCACAAAATGAGGGCCCAAGTCATAAAACGGTCGTAAAAGTCGTAAAATCATAGGCGGAGGTACCTGAGGTGTTTATTCATTGAAATTAATGGAGAGCTTAGTAATATAAAGCTTCAGTTTATATTCGAAACTTGACTTGAAGGGGTGAAGTTGTTACGAACGAAAATAATTTTTGGTTTAGTACATTTTTTAATCGCATTTAATTTACGGCTCGTTGGTGTTTCGGCGTCTACGGCAGTAATTAACGTCTCTAATATTTATTTTGCGAATTTTGTGCAGTGCGTAACTTTTTTTCATATTCCTACAAACATATACGTACCTTTCGTTCCTGCTTGTTTTGTTTGATTGCTTGCGATGGCTTCGTCATCATCATCAACATCATCAAGTTTTACACCGGTACTGTTGCGTACAGTCAGTAAGTCTGTCTATTCACCAAGAGAGAAGACTATTGTTTTGAACGTTCACGATGCTCTGGTTTCTCAGAATCCCACAAACACTGTTCAGAACATAATCAAGAGTTGTGCCAACATGACGGGCGTAGGGGAGTCAACAATATATAGGTTCCAATCAGAAAGAAAAAAACAAGGTATAGCTAACCCAAATACAAACGAATACTTAAAGAGGGGGAGAAAACCTATTGAAATTGATGAATTTGCCAAAAATGGTATTCGAAGGAAAATTCACGAATTTTTTTACAAAAAAGAAATACCCAACTTAAACAAAATTTTACAAGAAGTTAGAGACGACCCGGATTTGCCTCATGTCGGACGAACTAAATTGTGGCAAGTTTTAAAAGAATTAAATTTCCGGTGGGAGAAATCAGACCGAAAATCACTTTTGATTGACCGGGAAGAGATAATATGTTGGAGAAGAAAGTATCTAAGATCTATACGAAAATTTTGGGCTGAAGGAAGGCCAATTTACTATCAGGACGAAACGTGGGTAAACGCAGGTCATACTCTCACAAAAATTTGGTCAGGTAAAAATATATCAAGCTCCAGGCAAGCCTTTATGGAAGGTTGGTCTACTGGTATTTCCCCACCCTCTGGTAAAGGCAGTAGATTAATAGTTTCTCACATTGGCAGTGAAAAAATTATAGTATTAGATAATGTACCTTATCATTCACGACTAGTAGAAAGACTTCCAACGACTGCGTGGAAGAAACAGGATATCATTGACTGGCTGCGGAATAAGTCCCTGCCTTACGAAGATGGAATGGTTAAAGCAGAACTTTTAAAAATTGCCCGGCAACACAAATCTAAGTTCAAGAAATACGTAGTTGACAAAATGGCGGAAAGACGGAACATCACAGTCCTTAGACTTCCACCCTACCACTGCGAATTAAATCCAATTGAACTCATTTGGGCACAAATGAAAAGCTATGTGGCTAGAAAAAATACGTCATATAAAATACAAGCTGTACGTGAATTGTAATATGAGTCTTTACAACATATTACAGAACAAAATTGGCGAGATGCAGTAAGACATGTAATAGAAGAAGAACAAAAAATGTGGGATCTTGACAATATAATTGATGCGACTGTACAGACACAACCCCTAATTATTAACCTGCAAGACGACTCGGACTCCGAAGATGATCCTGTTTATTTTGAATTTGAATAGTTTTGTAAGTAATCGTAGTTTATATCATTTGAAAATAGGTATTAATTGAATAAATGTATCTTTAACAAATTGCACGTAACTTATTATTTTTGAATAAAATAAAGAAATTTTATTAAAATAAAAATACAGTTTACAGTACCTACAGTTTAAGAATATAAATATATTTATTTATTTAAAGTAACTAATGTTTTAATCATATACTCTACGACACTGGTCAGTCATTACCACTCAAAATACCTACATAATCGGATTAAAAGTTTTATAGCTGTATTGTATTTCTTCAGATACAAGGTGGGTTAGTCGAAAACATCTTAAACTGCCAGTTTTAGTTTGGTTTTTGTTATTATATCATATTAGCTGTCCTCTCTGTATTTCAGTTCTCTAATGAGGGTCAAACTTGCAGTGAGCTATCAACAAATTATGAACGGACTATAGGAATAGAAGAGTACATTCAAAATGAAGTTAGGTCTTTACACCCCTAAGATTTTCAAACAACATCTCATGTAAGTGATTAAGGCTTGCAATTTCGAAAAATGGGATTCCCGCAGATTTATTGATCTGCTGGATTCTGCACTTTCGAAGTGCGGATTTCGCAAATTCGAAACTTGGCGCTAAAACTTTCGCGAAGTATCGCGTATGAATATATCCTGACGGTTTAGCCTTCCAACTAAGATGCCTTTCTAACGTAGAAGCCGAGAGAGCTTTTTCTTTTCGGCATCAGGATGTATTTGCCGTTCACTTAGGAGCAGGCCAGAGACTGGCATAATCAGGATCTGAAAAAGTCAATAACAAAATGATTTATTTATATAATAACAGTACACAAGGAACCATTTAGGTTATAAGCAGTTTCAGCAGCAACTTCTACGCAAATATCTTCCAGTACAACTCGAAACATTTTTGACAATTTTGCAATTGCAATGATCTGACAGCAAATTTAATCTGTTATCCGTTGACGTTCATTCGAACACAACCTAATCTAACTCAATTTGGGGAATACTGGGACTACAGGACCACTTCTGCAGCAGTATCACCAGTAACTCTTTAGTCTCCAACAGGGTACCTCGAAAATTGGCGCGAAATGGTTTTCAGTGAATGTCAGTGAAATCGGAACGACGGAATTAACTGGACAGTACAGAATATCGGAACATAACAATAGTTAAAAAATGCCTGTGAAAAAACGATTCGAAGCCTTTTTCTCATGCCATTCACAGTATAATGCCGATATTACCGTTCACTTGTCAATGTACGACAAAGTTTCCTACTCTGAAGGGAAAAATTGGTGCAGACTTCTGTCTGTCAGTTTGACTGAAATGTTGGGAGAAAGGTAATGAAGCTTCCAAATAAATAGACCATAGAAGTTTATGAAGGAAATAAAAGTTGAGGCATCAACATAATCTCAAAAACATGAATGACTTACATTGACAAAAAGTTCTCTTTCTGAATTGATTGCCATCTTTTGGCATTATGAATAAGTGATCAAGAACATGTTTGATTCAAGCATTTTCAAGCTACGATGTCCGTAAAAGGAACGAAAGAAAAGACATGACGACGTTATAGTGTAGATGTCGTGACAAAAAAGTTTCAAATAGGGTCACTGGTCTTCGCTTACTCGGGTATGGACAATGGGCGAGGCCCTGTCGAAAATTGTTGTAAATTAGCCAATCCCAGAAGATACCCGAAAATCGGCCAATCGCATTGTAGGATAATTTGTTTATACGAATTCGGAAAATATGAGAGGAAGAAGTGTTTGAGTTCAGGCGAGTTCTGAAATTCAACAGTAAATTCCATCAGTTCTGTCACTGATTACTCTCTCTCTCTCTGTTTGTGACGAACGACAAACAGAGAGAGAGGCATCGTTGATAGAAGTGACGGAAGTTACTGTTGAATTTCAGAACTCGCCTTTCGTGTTCGTGTATGCTTGTTGCTTGTTGAGCAAAAATAATTAACGTGGTCTGTGTTGTCGAGTATAAAGTTTAACCGAGTTCAACTTACACAATATTCTTCATTCTGATTTGAAATTTAAAAATTTTGAAATGAAAATTTGTTCAGTTAAAAAGTGTAAAAACAATGACAAAAGTCACAAACTATTTTCCATTCCAAGTGATGAGTTATTTACTATTTTTTACTAGATTATCACCGAATATAGTTTTGTATAGAACGCGAATGAAAACAAACTTCACCTTGAATTAAATGGACCTTTCTCGATGTTTACCTGGGACTTGGGTAGAAAGTTATTTCTTCTAATGGGAAATTCTGAGAGAATCACCAAATACACAAATTTACGAAGTGAGCATTCACTATAAGAAGTTCAACATTACTTACTATTCCATATGAACAATTATTATTCAAAAAGATGACCATTTCATCTTACTTGAAACTGTTGTCTAAATCTGCTGTTAATCCCAGTAAGTTGATTGAAATAGTCTTCATTTCAGAAGTATCAAACATACAAATTATTAAATCAGTTGTCAGCGTAGGTAGCCCTAAAAGAAAGGACATCTAGTTCATTCACATTTTTTTACCTGTGTTGAATTAGACTTTCATCTGTATATCTTTATAAAACGAACATTCTTGAAGTTTCAAAGATAATTTTTTAGAGTATGCTATTATGGTATAGATATTATAGAATGTATTCCTAGAAGAATAGATAATGACAGTCAACATGAACTCAATCTCTACATTTCATTGCCAAATATTATTTTTTGACAAAGTAGGTACTTACTTCACTGCTCAAATTTTCAAATCAGGTATATCATTTTTTGGAAAATTCCAGGAAAATCTTCAGAATTTAATCGAATTTAATGTCTAGCGACCTAAAATATGAACTGTACTAAAGAACTCGTGGTATTGTTTCAACATTCCTCTAGCCACGTTACGAATATTACTTGCAGTATTGTCAATATGGCGTGCACATGCAAAATTATGGGAATTCAACTCGAGAAATTAAAAGGAAATTAAAATTAGTCAAATATCCATAGGAAACACCCAAAATTTTTGTCGAAAACCTTTGTGATTGTTTACATTTTGCATCGAGCATCAAAATGTCAATGTCACGTCAATTTGACAGTTTGTCTTTTTCTTTTCTAAATTGTTCAAACAAATTAAAGTGCAATGCCATTGGTCGATTTTTGGGTAATCGTTCCGATTAGCTCCACCCAATGTCCGTACCCGTGTAAGCGAAGCTTACTAGATCCAGTGACCCTAGTTTCAAATGCTTTTTAAATGAGAATTGGTTAACTATCCTATTTCTCTGTAAGCAATGGTATCGCGGATCATTCATATTTCAATAGTTATTCCAAAGATTGAACAATAATTTCTGTTATAAACTGCCATTTTCACCACCACTTTTTAAGCTCCATCGGCCTCCTGTCAAAATTGCACTCGAACTGATAAACAGGTTTCTGCACCTAAAATCTCTCCAAATCAAGGTATCCGGATCAAGATACGTTTTCTCAGGTACCAACAATAGGCATGTTCTGGTCGAGATACTCGAAAATTGGTCATATTAGGCATCAAGAACTGTTATTTTTTGAGATTTGTAGTGCTTAACGTTAATAATTAAAACCTTATATGCACTATCCTAGCATTTTTTATTGATTCAAATAAACTAATTTCCACCTAATAACTGAAAAGTCAAAAAAGACATATTCGTGCCACCATCTTTTGCTATCCAAATTGCATTTATTATCAAAAATCAATGTGAAAACATTAAACATAGTCGATGGGCATGCTTGAAGACTGGCGTTAAATCAAATCATCTTTCGAGACTGGCCTGAACAAATTGTTCAAAAGATGATTTGAAAAATCAATGTGACTCTCGCAGACGTTTCTATGACATCATTCAGCTTCATTGACAAACAATCAGTTTTATTCGACTATATATCATGAAGACGTTGGCCTAGCAACAAGTAAACAAAACATACCATTTTGATAACAGATAGTAACCTTAATCTTCTTACTAGTGGGTACATCAAATGCATCGAATATATCTCTCCTCGACAGTTCTCTTGATATATTCATTATCATTATCGTTTCCGAATCATCGATTTGTCATATATATTGAAGAATTGATAACGAGTTTGGAAATATGTTGCCATTGTTTTGACATACGACTGCTGTTATTTCTCTCAAGTTGAGGTGGGAAATTTCTATTAAATTATTCTTTCCTATACGGAATAATGATGTTTATATATGAACCATAACACTTTCCATTTCCAAATAGAGTCTACGACATTTCTCTGAGAAAATATGCAATATCTACACTTTACGTTCCCACTTTTATTTTTATAGCTTCGTGAACAAGAATGCAATGTATTCCTCACTATTATTTTCTTCTGAAAAACCAATATTAGCGAAGCACAAACGGAAGCACAGTATGAATATTCGCCTCCAATGAGAACCATAAACTTAGCTGTCTCACAAATCAGGCTTTTATTATCTGTGAAAATTTCCTTAGGACGAATTGTAAGTTGGTAATGGAATTTTCTGTCACTTCTTAAAATTACGTTTGTCCCGGAAACATTTCCTTCTCTTTTGCATGAATATCATTTGAGATTTTCTATCCGGAGATATTTTGAAACTGTCATATTACTGAGAATAAACTCTTCTGAAGAATGCTCTAGCACTTACCTGCCGTTGATGAACCAGACAAGTCTAGTCAATTCAACTTCATATGGAAATGAGTACTTGCTTGAGTATGGAAATATATGTTTAACTTCTACTCGATGACTTATAACAATTTATTTATACCAGATATAAATAGAAAATCTCAGTAAAACCTCCGAAGGTTCAAAAGTTCCACAAATTCACTTTTGAATTATCTATCGAATTCCATTAGAAAATCCTCATCCTAATTTTAAGATGTTCTTCATTTCCAATTTCAATTCCATTTTTTTAATGAATTCGGAATAGAAAATAAGAATGTTGTTGAATTTGAACTCAGAATTGATTGAAATTTTGTAGGAAAAAAAACAGACATTTCTTGGAATTCAAAGGATTCCAAAACCTCAATCTTGTAATTTTGTTTCTGACAATCACCTCGGAATTTTATTGAATTCAGATTTCAGTTTCATAATTCGGAATCCAAATTGTGAATTTATTTATTTTCAAAGGAAATTTGTGTCACTTTTATTCCTTCCTAAAAACTATATATGTGTGGAGTAAAAATCAAGCGGTGTCTATCAAAGCTCCTTCAAACAAAGATCGCAGTTAAAGGACCAACGACCGATCCCCACAAATAGCTTAGGGAGAAAGAGACATCAACAATAGGGTTGAAAGTAAATAATGAAATTCCGGTGATCCAAGAAAACAGCTGCAGCCCCAAATTGAGTTATATCTCCTTGACGTGACTGGATAGCGGTTGGTCCTTTAGCCTCGTTTTTGTATACAGGGTGCTGCGGTACTCCTGATAGTGCTCTAGCTTGCGAACATTTGAGGCTGAATGAATATTTACAAAAGAGCCCCGCATGTTCTTTTACGGAAAAGTTGGTGTTCAAAAAACGTGACTTAGTTTGTTCGTGGCTGATTGGTGACTCTCAAGCTGTTTGGCCGAAAGCAGACTCCATGCAAAGTGTAAAATGAAGATGAGGTAAAACTCCATCTGAATTTGAAAGAAAAATATATCGTGAAACTCATGTAATTCCGTCTCCTCTACAAAAAATCCAAATGAAATTTTTGGCGGTAAGTCTGTTTTGTTGCAAAACTTCACAATTTATCACAACTCTGTTGTTTATAACACACAGAATTTGTTCTTCTTCAGATAATAACACTACACACGCCATTATCCACTCGACTTAGAGATTTTCAGGTAGAAAAAAACATTAATTTTTCAAAGAATCCACCCTTCTCCAAAACGTGAACATTAGTATGTTCAGTTGTCAACACTAACAATGAGGGCAGCAGCATTGCAAATAAATTAGTGTTGAGCTATGACATCCCAGCAAATTGTTTATGTTTTGAAAAAGGGTGAATTTATGGATACACTATTGTTTTCCTTTCAGAAATGTCGAAATCAAATGAATAAGGAATTGTGCGGTGTTCTGATCGGAACAACTTTTGTGTGTTTCTGGTGACTGAAATAGATGTGACCGCCATGTTTTTTTTTGGAAATTCTAATGCTCAGCGTAATCGAAGTTTTACCGAAGATGACGTTTGAAGACTGTTTGATAAGTGTGGCTTAGAGATTGTCATGTACGGTAACTGGTTGATATATCGTAATATAGAGAGAACGAATTCAAGAATTTGTTGGTGTTGGCATAATAATTACTCCTCGTTATGATCTGATGATGATTTGATAAAGGACGCATTAACGAGAAATTCCTTGGGGAGATATAAGTTGGCAAGGTGGGGAAGAGAGTTTACAAGAATAAGGCGATGATTCCTGGATAAATATTCCTCGTTTCAATAATACATGTGTTCACTTTTTTACTGGAAACTTCTGCATATTTAATATTCAAAAAATGAACAATTTGTTCAGGCCTGCCTCAACTCACCTACACTGTAGTTTGACGGACTAACACCTATTAGATAACAACTACTCCCCTGGCTAATACCACGAAGGGCATTGGATTACATCCAACAGGTGTTAGTGCGGGATTCTTCACAGAAGAAATTCCACATAATAATATGCTCTTGGCGATACAACTACCAGAATTGATTTTCAATTATTGAGACGGGACACACTTGCAGACCGGTTTCGGGCTATTTGGCCTCTCGTCAGGGTAAGGCAGTGCCATCATCAACATAAGTCGATGATTTCCCATAATTGAAAATCATACTCGGGTAGAGTATCTTCCCTAGACCTAGGCTGATACAAACAACAAGCAAAATAGCCGTTGCTGCGCCATCTTCCCGTAGACTAGGTACTAACCGAGAGCATATCCGCATGGTCCCAATTCCTTGTACAAGGAAAATCCGAATAAAACAAATATTCGTGGGTATGCTTGAAGACTGGCTTTAAATCAAATATTCAAAAAATGAACAATTTGTTCAGGCCAGCCTCAACTCACCTACACTGTAGGTTGACGGACTAACACCTATTGGAAAACAACTACTCCCCTGGCTAATACCACGAGAGGCATTGGATTACATCCAACCACGAATATTTGTTTTATTTGGATTTTCCTTGTACAAGGAATTGGGACCATGCGGATATGCTCTTGGTTAGTACCTAGTCTATGGGCAGATGGCGCAGCAACGGCTATTTTGCTTGTTGTTTGTATCAGCCTAGGTCTAGGGAAGATACTCTACCCGAGTGTGATTTTTAATTATGGGAAGTCATCGACTTATGTTGATGATGGCACTGCCTTGCACTGACGAGAGGCCAAATAGCCCGAAACCGGTCTGCAAGTATGTCCCGTCCCAATAATTGAAAATCAATTCTGGTAGTTGTATCGCCAAGAGCAAATGTGGAATTTCTTCTGTGAAGAATCCCGCACTAACACCTGTTGGATGTAATTCAATGCCCTTCGTGGTATTAGCCAGGGGACTAGTTGTTTTCTAATAGGTGTTAGTCCGTCAACCTACAGTGTAGGTGAGTTGAGGCTGGCCTGAACAAATTGTTCATGTTTTGAATATTATTGAAGTATTCGAAATATTCCACTTTTTTCCCATTAAGTCAGACAGATACAGAGATGGTGAATCAAATTTTGAATCACACATCTTACATTTCTTTACTTTCTCAAAACTCTGCAGAACATATAAAAAAAAGTGAGCTTGCTTTTTCAATCACGGATATAAAATTTCAAAGTTTCCGGCGGTTGAGCCGAAAACTAACAAATTCAAGAATTGTCTGTTTATTCAAAATTCAAATGATTTTGAACTTCTCAAGTGATTCAGCTCAAATCTGATCCTATAACTGAACTTGACCAGGTTGAGGTAAGGTTTTGTTATTGACTAATCGTCCCTACAACTGAGTGAGAAAAATTAAAGGGGATGAGAGAATAAAAAATACAGTACAGTGCGTGAATTCCTTCTTTCAGAAACTTTTGCGAAGAGAACAAACACTATTGGCTGTTCTTTCAAAGTTTTCAGGCGAAAATCTCTCCAATTACTGTATTTTATATTCATCTGTATCGATGTAAACCAAGTATTGGGTATACTTTTCATCAGGTTACTGCATAGTGAGCAATAAATTATTTTTAGTCGGTGGACTAGCTTGGATGAAACATTAAAATGTATGTCACTGAATTGTTGCCTTATTTGATATTAATCGAGAACGTAAACGAAAACTAAATCATTCAATAATGATTTGGTGAGGTGCCGCTGAATGTTTGATAATGATGAATCGATTTCCATAATATATGTTCTGGAATAAAATGTTAACTGATTCTCATGTTTATTCGCATGCCTATAAATAACATATCAGAATGCACTCAGCCGTCATCATTCATTAATGGTAGTATGAAATATAGTATGTAATAAACATGCCATAGAATAGAAACACGATAGATTATAACTATGATTTATCTTTTATTGTCATTCGATACATTAAATAATGGCCACCAAATATCCAGAGGAAAATACGTTCATGATATTCTTGGACTAGGAGACTTTTTATGCTTCACCTATTTCAATTGTTCCTGATGTGTTACTTTATTTACTGTCATATCATTAGTTTTCTCGCCTATAATTAATTTAAAACTCCACAGGATAGACCAAATGATTACAAAATTACCCATAATTATGTGTGAAAGTGAGTTGCATTCAATAAAACGACAAGAGTTTATTTTCATATATTCACGATATTTTGATGAAATATGAAAATTAACGAATACATTTCGTGAATGAAAGAAGATCGGTTCAAAAACTGTTTGTTCAATTGATACACGGGTGTAATTTTGCGGGATATTCCCCGAATATTTTTGTTCGTTTGTTTGTATAACATTCGATTTGACCATTCAAAGATAATTACACCCAAAGCTGAAAATTTTCATTGTCAAAATTTTGACTGCCAGTTCAATCCGCGCTAACGACAGGAATTGTCTGGCTGAATCGGTGCGATAAACAATCGTGGTTGCCTAGATACCAATCCAGAATGGTAAGACACTTTGATCGAATATACCAACCGACCCAAAAACACAATGAGTTTTTCTAGATTTTCCTACAGTAGGAATAGCAAAGCGTTTCCTCTGTAAAATCAGTAAGACACCCCAGTACATTTCGGCACAAAAAAATCAGCCACCGCACATAGTTCGGATTTCTGACAAGAAGAATGAAATATATGAACTCAAGAAGCGCATCACAATCACCGACAATTGTGTTATATCAACTGAAATGTTTTATTTTCATATTTTTACGATATATACGAAATAGCGCTGTGAGTTATCGAAAACTGAACTCCTTGGCCTTTTTGAACAAGAGGAAAATATTCGTTACAAGTTCAGGAAAATCGCCCCTGGCATTTCTTATTTATTTGGGAACTATTCTGTGAAACTTCACCTGAGCAGATTCATGAGTCACCCCATTTCTTCATAAAAACAAGAACATTTCACAAAGCGAAGAAGAACTAAGAAAACTCACGCACGAATCGATCTCTTGATTTAGGGGAGATCCTTGTTTCAAGTCGAAAACATCAATCAATTGAATCGAATCAAAGGAATTGAAATGAATTAGGTGCCGTTGTGCTTCAGGGCAATTTACTGGTTTTTCAGGAAACCCAGAGAAAAACCGTTATACCGATTCGGTTGGTATATCTGATACATAGTTCTCACCTGGTGTACCCAGACTAATAATTATTATATTGTCTATCGCGCGCAGATATAATTTTTTTGTGACTGGATCTGGGCTAGAAACCATACCAAGGCCGTGTGTGGACAACAATGCGAAGTATTCTGCGGGCAACCAACCAATCACATTCGAAAATAAAAAACAGTCTTTTCTTTCAGATATTATTCATGTTTTGCTGAAAAACTCCACGATTCAGTGATAGTTTATTTCTAAGACGATCAAATACCGTAAAGTAACGAGTCTAGTAACCTAATTCCCCAAGGGAAAATGTATTGTGCCAACACCAACTGAAATGATATACTGATAAATTTCAAAATACCAATACCGTTGCATCTCTAAGCCACCAATCTACAATGTACGTAGTAATAACTGCAATACCTAACATCACACTTCATCTCATCTACTATTTACATCTTGCACGGCCTCAAAACAGCTCGACGCAGATCCACTTACGCAAATCGGCGTTGCCAGGTCGCCCGGTTCTAGGTAACAGACGTGCGACGTTGCCAAGTCGCCCGGTTCTAGGTAACAGACGTGCGGCGTTGCCAAGTCTCCGCGCTCGAGGCGGCAACAGTGCGCAGTCGCACTTTCGACACTGTCGACAGTCAGCCGACACAATTCCGACTGCTAGGTTTCTTCGGCCCTGTGCAAAAGGGCGAACTGGCAACCGCAATCTCGAGAATCTCTCGTCCGTCTAGGGTTGCGAAAGCACTGATCCCATACGCAGCACCCCTAACAAAATACACGAGGATGAGATCGGGGAGATTTGGTGGTGCTGGTGGGGATTCAGTGTTCGGTCGGGGCAGGGGTGGTTCAGTGGGGGGGGGTATCTAAGTTCAAACTGAAATTTCGTTGGAATAAATATAAGTTTCTAGAGGGTGGATGGATGTTTCGAAGATATTTCCTAAGTTGGCCATCGATTTTTTTTTCAGATGGCGCAAAGTCGCCATATTGAAATTTTTAGTTGTCAATGTAACTCTAAAATATAGTATGTACGCACCAATTTCTTTATCCCATATTTCAATTTTTTTAGTTGACCCGTTCAAAAAATAAAAGGGAAGAAAATCACTTAATATCGATATAAATAATTATTCAGAGCAACCAGAGAAAAATTGGGCGCAGTAGTATACAGCAATACACATGAATTCCACATCAATTTTTTCAATGATGGATATGAAAGGAAGTTGGTTTTTGCTCGATAAAATGAGTGGAATTGAGCCCCACTTTGGATATCACTTACTATTCTAAACCTGTCCATTTTGATGTTTCCAAATGAATCCTGAAGTAAAATCTGATTTTTGGGGATTCATTCAGAACATATAATTCGACAAGTCTATGATAGTACATGGCAGCTAAATTGGTTACCATTTTCAATCATTCCTCAAACGACCACCAACTGCAAGAAGAAATTCCAATCAAATTCGTTACCAAAAAACTTTCGTATGGTAAGGGTCTTATGTGTCCCTACGAAAATTCTCAACATTATAGTATTTAATTCTCACGAAATATTCGATTTGGCCTTCTTCGCAGTCATTATAGAAAATTCTCGAGTATATTATATATATATATATATGCGAAATTGGTATTCTGGGAGTTTATCCGTTGATTTGTCGGTATTGACTTTCGACGTTTCGCCAACATCTCAGTTGGCATTTTCAAGAATGTTACTGCTCCTACTTGGTGCTAGCAACTGTTGTTTGAAAAACTTCTGCCAGTTTTTAAATGATTTCTCGGTCGTAAATTGTAGCCGATATGTTCTGCTGCCTCAGCCGTCGGATTGATTATGGTTGTCAGACCTTTGGCTAATGACTGTTCAGGTAGTAACGGTCGGTCTGGTTTGTGGTGACCTGCATCCACCGAAGGACCATTTCCTGAACTGTTTTTCTTTTTGTTGATGAGGGCCCTCCAGACATTTGGAATATTTTGAGAGTCGTCTCTTTTGTTCATTTCTCTATGTTTTTCTATCTCGATGGCTTCCCTAATTTGGCGTATTCTGAAATGGTTCACCTGCGCTATTTGTTTTGCTGCCTCGAAATTTATTTTGTGACCCGTCTGGTGGTGGTGTTGAAAGTGGGCGAGAGATGTTTGTTTTGTCCTAATGCTATTTTTGTGTTCCTGCATTCTAGCTGACATTCTCCTATTCGTCTGGCCAATATATTGCTCATCACAGTCCCCGCACGTGATGCTATATACTCCATGGTTTCCGAGAGGAATCCTGTGCTTTGGTATCGGTAAGCAGAGGACCATTTCGTCTTGCTTAAATTAGTTGGAGAACAACGTTGACTTCAACATCAGTCAAAAACGTCATACTAATTTTGACGTTTGAAGACAAAAATAATTGTGTGTGAAATCAGACTGGTTATTCCGAGGGTTATTTTGGGTTCAACAGTAGTAGTTTGTTACTGTGGATCTTCAAATTTCCAAAAATATCATAATTTCGAATTGATTCAATTCCTGGAGTATGTTTATCTTAGCCCAACAAAAATGGTATATATTCACATGATTCAATAAAAAAATTAATAAAGTACATCACAGACGATTAAACAAATGATACCTAACAATAAAATACTCGTACACATATCCCCACAAAGTATAAGGGTGTCATTTCAGGAGATCTCCTTGGTCAATAGTGAAGAATATGAAAGTTTGTGATGGATACTACGTAACGAGTGGGAGATTGACAGACCGCCCGCAGTCGAATTACACATGCCATTTTTTCTTCGAATTCGGAAAATGCAAATTCTGGGAATATCAATTCAAACCCGGCATAATAAGTAAAACTCAACGACATCAATGATGATTAAAATTTGCTAGAACAAGAAATTCAATATCAGTCGCAAATATCTATAATTTGCTATTTGTGGTAGTGGAACTATTATATTTTCTCAATGTGATGCGCTATGAGGCGCCGTTTGGGTCAAAAGTGTTTTTGCAAATATATGTAATTTCATGTCAATATATTTATTAACTTTGGCAATATTTTTATTTTGTGTACTGATATATTTATTTTCTACCGAACATAATATATTTACTTTTTGAGTGTCACAAATATATAAAAATGAGAATTGCCATATATTTATAAATTCGATCTATTTTACGTCGTCAAGAGATGGCGCACTGGCGGCATTTTGTTCACGGTCGAGTATATGGCAACATGGCGAAGTCATTATTCATAAAATAATAGATGGCAACTCAGGCAGTTGTCATGTCAATAATAGTTCAAATGTCGAGGGAGTTGGCGCTGTGGTTTCGCGTCCGCCTGTGGGTCGAAAGGTCCCAGGATCCTTTATAAAAAAAACTAATTTCGCGATTTGACAAGAATCTGGAGTGCCTACTTTGAGCTATTAATATTATTAACATTGACATGACAACTGCCTGAGTCACTGCCACCTATTAGCCACTCTATGTACTAACGACACCCCATGTTGCCATGTACTCGACCGTGACAAAATACCACCGGTGCGCCATCTCTTGACGACGTGAAATAGATCGAATTTAAAAATATATGGGAATCTCATTTTCATATATTTGTGACAATCAAAACGTGAATATATTATGTTCGGTAGAAAATAAATATATCGGAACACAGAATAAAAATATTCCTTAAGTTGATAAACATATTGACATGAAATTACATATATTTGCAAAAACACTTTTGACCCAAACGGCGCCTCATAATGTGCAATCCAAATATAATGTAGGATACAGTTCAAGAATCACATTTGCCTGACGACAAATCTGCCATTCAAATTCCTGCAACAACATATTTCAATTTTTAATCTTTTAATACGACTGGAAAACGAAATGATTTCATCGAAATTTATCTCTCGATCATATAAATCACGTCGGATTAGGTATAAGTACGCTTATGGGATTTCAAGGAGATTTTGCCGTAATCTGACTGGCAACATAACTTATTTCAACTCATTGAATTCGACAGGAAATATGATGGATGAATCCAAGATGAATAAAAACCCTGGTGCGTTGACCGATATGCTTTTGTTTAGCCAAATCCCCCCGACCTGAGAAATCGAAGAGTAAACTTACATTTTTTGACGGTAGGTGGTGTTGAGGTGGTGATACAAATGAGATTTTCTTAGGGTACATTTTCATTGAGGCGGCAGCTTACGAGTGATTTTCGATACCGGCGGTCTCATTGGATAAACTCTTGTGGAATCTTTCGTTCACCAATAGAATTATCAGTATACAAAATACGTAATGTCAAGTTCGTCTAACACTATGAAGAAAAAAGTACTTACCTATCTTCGGTTCCTCAGAAAGTAGAAAGATAAGATATCAATACTTTCCAGTTTAACTCACAACTATTGTTTCGAAAGATTTAAAATGACATCGCAATCACTGAGTTTTTGATTGATTGATGACTACATAATTTCTAGCATTTCGCGGAAAGCAAGAAATTGCATGCAAAACATGAGACCATGAAATAAACATAACCTATAAATAATCGAATGGCCGTCGAGTAGACGGATATCATGGCATCACAGATCAAATTAAAATCACGAAAGGTGCGCCTCTACTGGCAAACTGTCGAAGGCATCTCTTCAGTTGAAATTGATCAAAATCAAGATAGCGAAAAGTCGAGAAAATTTGCTTACAATCTATTAGGTATAAGTCAGCACACCAGGGTTTTTATTCATCTTGGATGAATCCGAAAAGAGACATGGGTGGGTGATTCTATGGGTACGAATTGGGAATACAAATACTTCTCCAGTTTTTTTGTCATTGAATCGATTAGAGATTGTTATTACTGGATCAGTCCTCAAAAAAAAAAATGACTCCATTACGATTTCAAAATTCAGCCCGAAAATATCACGCACAGGTGATATTATTACAGGTGATTGAAATATCATTTTTGAATCAATATTCAGTAGCATCAACACAAAGCATATGCTTGTTTCAAAATCGAAAAAACTTGATAGATCTTAAAGACTGCGGTAGAGGGATCGAAAACTCTTCAGCTGCTCAATTTTCAAACTAGCAGAAAAAAGCCAAGAAGGTATTGATGATATCATGAAATATTCCAAAGTAGAAGCAGCGGATGAGGACAAGGGACTTACTGAAGATATCATTGATTTTTTTTTCTATGTCAAGTATCAGTCATCAACCGATCACACTTTTGTTTCCTGTTTGACAAAATCAATCAACATGCAGCATTAGCGACTATTTGTATGGTGCACAACAGTTCGACTGACTATTCAGCATGATAATTATATCAAACATCCCGTGCATCTGACAGTACTTTGAATAAATATATCTTAAAGGATAAACGATGAGTTTTGGAACCTTGGTCTAAAAGTTGAAACTTTTCCTAGAATCAATTACCCTAACACCAAACTGATATTTTTGCACTCGACGCGCGTTTCGCTAACAAGGTTAGCATCCTCAGGAGAAGAAAATTGATACTAAATCTAGAGCTGGGGTTAGTTTTTTATATACCTAAAGTTTTTCGGTCCGATATGGACTTCGTCTGTTACTGTTAATTATTCTAATTAATTTCTTGGTAATTAACTGACTACCTGCAAGTTCCGTCATCTGTTAGTATTGATTTCTGATTGCTTTCTTAACAATAAATTGAAAAGCGGGCTGAAAGGGATGGGTCCCTTGTCACCATTCACGCTATTTTCACATTTCGCTATTTCTAGACTCTCACATGCATCGAGTAGTCTTGTGTCATGCACATACTTGATCAGTTGCAGATTGCTTTCACCAATTTTGTGGTCATTGTGTAGAGCGTGTTGGGCGACACTGGATTTTCCTACCCTTCCGTATTTTATATGTGCAAAATGCTCTTTAAACGGGTTTTAATAGCTCGTCGGCTCTGTCCGATGTACTTGTTGTTGCAATCTTGACAACTGATCTCGTAAATTCCCGACTTCTCTGAGTTTTCTAGTTTATCTTTTGGGTTACCAAGAAGCTGCTGTAATATGTAAGAAGTTTTATATGCAACTTTCATATTCACTTTGTAGATAATTGATCAACTATCTCTGGGTTAAACCAGAGATAGTTGATCAACTATCTTCGACTTTTAAAAAAGATGAGAGAAACGTAAAGTTTATGGTAATCCCTTATGAACCTCAACATACTAGAGGACTCCAACAGATGTTTGACAAAGTAAATATGAATGTTTCAATATCTTGAAGGTCAAATTGAATCAATCGTGTTGAAGTGTTTGAAAATAAATCGGTTGGGCGAAACCGAAAACGAGGAAATAGATAGTGTAATTCAGTCAACAATCCCTCATAATACAGTGAGGAGTAAAAATGTCATATGGAGTCACATACAATATTTGTGTTTTCAATTTCAACTGATGATTCATGAAGCTGGTGCTGTTTCTGTTTGGATTTTGTTCATTGTTGTTGATATTTTGAATAAATCATTCCAAACTGTTTCATTTTGTGAATATGTCTCTCTGATATAAGGAATTGGGTTCCAGAAATAATCTTCATAAAAATAAAAGAACCTAATAAGCTACTATTTTGATTGCAGCTGAATTTGAATTGTATTTATTAATTTGACTGAATTTTATTATGGCATTGATAACCAGATTATCAATGCCAAAATTATGTCTCGTTAAATTATTAGGAAATACAGTCGAAATTTAGAAGCAATCAAAATAGTCGACTATTCAACAACGTATTGTTATATTACCTTTGAATATTTCGAAGTATACTCTCATCCAAAGAACAATATTTTACATGCAAATCTCAGCTGTTCAAAACCCGAACAAAAAAACTTGTGACCGTTTATCATTTTTGATTGATTTAAAAATAATTAATTTACAGATCCTACCAACTGCGCCATGTTATAGATTTTATCGTAGTGGTCTAATCATTACAACATACATAGCCATTCAATAAAGAATAAGAGATGAAAAGTGAAAAGCTTCAATCAATATTGATTTTTTTATTCTCATATCTGTTTACATTTACTTCTCTTGAGTACATTTCTTATACCACCCCGAGATGTTCCTTTGTTATCTCCTTTCCAACTAGAAATATCAACCAATGAGATGCTTTCATGGCGTGTTCCTACTTCCATGTTCACGATATACTATTACCATAATAAATTCCCAAAAAATCCATTTCTGCCATAAAACCGAGATGTATAGAAAATTAGCCTAACGAAGAAATTTAATGGCTTCTAAAAATAAACTCCGTCGGGAACTTTCCACGTTACTCGCCGTATCGTAGACTTTTACGACGTTCGAGACAAAATCCAATAGAGTCTGCCCATCAGGTGAAATTCACACGGAAAAGGGCTGGAAAGGGTGCTAGGAAAGGGAACGTCAGGCACATCTGGATGGCCATTATTTCAAAAACTCGTGTAGAACGGCTATGCTGTAGTGTTGAAGAGAAATATAATTGTTAAGGAAAAGTTCTACCAGGAATGCCTTCATTAACAACAGAGTAATACAACTCTATGACTAGCAGAGGTGGTATATTTGAGGGTCACCACTTAAAAAAATGCTATTTTCATTTCTTAATAAAATCAGTTTAACCAAATGGGGGGTTGATGTAACAAACATTTATGCATTATGCAACAGTCATATTTTCGAACATTCTTCATGCACAAGTTATAGTTGGAACACCGTTTATATCATATCAAAAAGTTTCCAGAATCACCGTTCGAGAGTAAACATTATTGTTGCCTTGAAAAAGGTGACATATTGAAGGTTAGTTGTGTTTATCTTACACTATGAGGTATAAGAAAAAACTCATTTTCTAATTATCCTTTTTAATTTTCTGGTACTGAGGTGAACGATATATGTCCTCTGTTACTATTCATACTGAAAATTTTTTTTGAGACCAAATCCCCTCACACCAAACAGGATTCTCAATGCATTTGAAAGTCTAGAAAAAACAAAGTTTTCAAGTAACGTGAATAGCGATTGAGAGCTCATCCCTTTAGACTGCTATTCAATAAAATATCTCTCACATAATAATACAGTGTGACTAATTTCAAATGGATGCTCCCTTACAAGGAAACAGATAGATATTTTTGAACCGATTGGATGAAATTTTTCAATAACTAGAAGAGTCTACTGAACTTGATACTAATATCAATTTACTCCTCCTGAAGATGCTAACCTTGTTAGCGAAACGCGCGTCGAGTGCAAAAATATCAGTTCAATGTTAGGGTAATTGGTCTCTGGGAAAAGTTTAAAAAAGTACTTTACTAGGGTTGACTATATGAATTACAATCTGAAGTATCTGGGCACTACCCCCATTTTTCTTCCTGAGAATGATATTGAGGCCTTCCTATAGGATATCTGATATCAGCGTGTTTCTCTAACAAGGTTAGCAGAATTTAGTACTGATATGATTTTCGGAAGAAGACTCATTCCATTTGATCAGTCTGATGTTGAGAAATGAGTAATTATAATTAAAAGACGTAGTCCTTATCTGACCGGGAAAAAGTCCGATAGGTAATAAGGATGCAGGTAGTCTTGCTCACGAAAATAGAGACACACGTGTAGATAGAAAAACGCGTACTTGTATGAATTGAAAACTGTTGAGCTACATTTCTGTAGCGGTTGTTGACCTCCACTACATGAAAAAAATTGATTCAATACTGTACAAACTAAGAATGAACAATTATAAATTATTGGCTAGTGGATGGTAGATTTTTTTGGCAAAGAACTATTGTCGTATATGCCCAGCAATCTCTGTGAAGTATGGTAAGATGAAAAAACCCCTGTTATACATTTATATTCACTGTGTTGAAATCTATTCCTAGTACGTGTTTTCTCTTTCGTCCTGCGAAACTCAATTCTTGGGTACCCCTTTTTGGCAAATTGAACTTGGTGTGTGTCTTGTTTTGCCATATTGAAGGGTTCCAATGAATGCCATTGGCGATATAAGGTTGTTTGTATTTTTTGTATGGAGGAATTTGACTCATTCAAATATCCTCCACATTTCAACAGATTTCGATTGTTCTCATCCCTTTTTTTTCTCACACATTCAATAAAGTTATTCCATTGTATCTACCAATTTTGTTTTTTTCATACAACACACCTATGCGTCTAAGTTGAAAAACTTAATTTACTTTTGTGTTTCAAATAATAATCTTCTCAATAGCTCAGGAATCACATATTCTGGAAGACAAATCTAACCTTCAAATCTTTGTAACGATATATTGTTTTTTCCCTATCATAAACTTATGTTTCTTCGGAAAATAAATAAATGAATAAAAAATAAAAAATATATTTAAGTTTTTGATCGTCAGATACGATTGAAAAAAAAATAATTCACTGAAATTTCTCCCTCAAACGAATAAATCACTTCGTATTAGATATACACGTATAGATGAGACTTCGAGGGGATTCTGCTGTAATCTGACAGGCAGCATAAGTTCTTTATACCCATTGAATTCGACAGGAAACATGATGGATGAATCCGAAAAGAGAATCGGGTAAGCTATTCTATCGGTTTGAATTAGGAATTCAAACAATTCTTCAGTTTTCTCGTCAGTTATTCGATTCAAAATCGTTAGTAACTGGAGTCTCCTAAATGAAAAGCAATTCTGCATAGATGCGATTGATGTGTAGTATAATTTTATTTTCCATTCACGATTCAGTGTATATATTCCATTGGCGCAGCATAGGTTTTAGTTCGACGTTGCTCTTTTTTCATAAAAAAATTGAAGAATTTTATTATCATCAATCAGAAGCTCGAGGGGAAACTAGCAGAAAAGGACCAGAGAGACATT
>JAVJAQ010003745.1:0-13825 GCA_032362365.1 Zygogramma bicolorata
ATTATTTCCTGTTTCAGTGCCTGCATTCAATTGATATGATTATCTCAATAAACATTCATTACCGTTTGGAAAAACCCATCTCGCAATATTTCATTCGAATGAATTGTTTTCAATCTCAATCATCGTCAACAGACTAAGAACAGTTGTGCTCCAATCCTCGGTAAAACAAGTGTGTGTGTGTGTTTACATAATGGAGAATTGCGACAATAATTCTAAATTTTGGGAGTATATCTCCCAGAAGATTAATAGATATACTCCGCCGCAGAATTTGTGGAACTATTTGATGGAAAAGTATGTGTGTGTGTTGTGAAATGTGTATCGTTTTAAAGAAATGTTGATTTTTTTCAGTGGTTTGGATCTCTCTGATACGCCTGAAGACATTGAAGTGCCAAAAGAGATTTTCCAACAAGTGATTGACAGGCAAATCAATAGTTCATACGATTTTCAACGGTGTGATGCGTCCACATCTAATTTTCCGTAAGTTTTCACGAATATTTCATTATTATATCAACTTATTCTTTGAATATTTTAGCTGTTCTGAAACAAGTCCGGGTCCTCCAACATTATTACCTCTCAATACTTCGGAATACTCTATAGAATGCAAATATTGCAGAAAATTTTTTCGCTTCTGTGATTGGAGTATTGAATGGCACAGGGCCCATCGTACAGACATTTTAACCTGTGATGAAGCTATGGAGAGCACTCCCGATGGTGTGCCGACGCTTGAAAATTGGTAAGCTCTATTAGATTTTCTATTTTTCCCAAAAATTGACTTGATTTTGATGTTGTGTGTAAACAGAAACATTTTTCTTTGTTACAGTGTTACGAATAATGAAGTGATGATGCTGACACCCGATGCTGTGCCAACGTTTGAAAATTCGTAAGTTCTATTGAATTTTCTATTTTTCCCACAAAAAATTCACTTGATTTTGTTGTGTGTAAACCATTTTTCTTTGTTACAGTGTTACGATGTCTGCACACCTCAAGTACATGAAGGCGGTCCCGGAGGCCTTCACTCCAACTAAAGGATCGTCACAATCTGCAGGATATGACTTGAGGAGTATTCAAGATATAATTATTCCTGCAAGGGGGAGAGCTATCATCGATACAGGATTGAGAATTCAACTACCTGAGGGGTGTTATGGCAGAGTTGCCCCAAGAGCGGGATTAGCTATAAATAATTTTATTGATGTTGGTGCTGGAGTTATTGATAAAGATTATAGGGGTATATTGAAAGATATTTTGTTCAATCACTCTGAAAATAGCTTTAATGTTAGGGTAGGTGATCGGGTAGCACAACTCATTTGTGAAAAAATCTGCTACCCCGATCTAGTCGAAGTTTTTGCAATGCCTTCTACAGATAGGGGTAGCGGAGGATTAGGATCGACCGGCTGACTGTTTTTATATACCTGTTTTGATAAATTTTTAATAAAGTGTTTAATTCCTGGTTTTATGTCATGTGTTTCATTTTTATGATTGTTTAAGTCACCAGTGTTTGTATTTATTTCCCTGCTTTTCTGAAGAAAATAACGATTACACAAATGTGATCGTTACAACTTTAAAGGTAACAACGTGCAGGAGCATTTTGTATCATTCATAGATTGTCATTCTGAAAACTATGAGCTGAGTCTCGATACGTTGGAACCCGTTTTGAATGGTACTATTTTGGGAAAAACAGTGATAAAACACTTATCAGTTCGTCTGATGACCTCCACTATCCCAAGTTCATTTACGTCAGAACGCGCGTGTGTTGAAAATATGTTTTCCAAACCACACATCTAGTTAATTATGACTTTTTTCGATTGAAGAAACTCATTAAATAAGTAGCATATTCGCTATTCGAAAACACGCATAAAATTTTTTCGATACAATGTTGAGTAATTAGTAATTTCACTCATTTCTCTAATGACCTACAATGAGTTCATATACATTTAATATTTCTTCAAAAAATAGCGTTTTAGTGGCTCAGATCAGTCCACCGATTATTTTGGATGATACCAAAAACTATGTATTGGGTCTAATTGATTTTGTCACTTTCAATACGATCCCGAATATTGATGAAACGAATAATATATTCCATATCGGTTCGGTGAAGATTCGAATACCGCCTGGAGCTTATGAGTTGGAAGATATCGAGAGAGAAATAATGGGTCAAATTTCTGAGACCAATAACAAATCCAAAGAGAAAAAACAAGCGGCGGCAGCATTAATGATGGTAATCTTACGAAAGATATTGAGGGGGGAATGGGTCAGGTTTTTTCTGAGGTGAATAGCAAACCCAAAGAGAAAAGAAATGAAACAGGCGGCAGTAGAGAAGAAGATGGAAATGAAAAAACATTTCTTAGTATGCGTGGTAACCCGACTACTTTGAGATATGAAATACGGAGTAATGAAACAATACATTTTGAAAGGCCTAACTCGGTAGCGTCTTTGCTTGGATTCGAAAAGAGGAAACTGTCTATGAATAAAAAGCATACATCTGATAATCCTATCAATATATCTACACTAAACGTAATTTGTAATTTAGTGAAAAACTCTTTCACAAACAATACTCAGGTCCATATGCTTCATATGTTTTTCCCAACAGTACCTAGTGGATATCAAATGATTGGAAAAGTCACAATCGTCATTTATTTACCTATCAACACCGGATTTATAGATGAGGTGGTGGTTAAAATAGGTGATCAAAATGGAAAGTTGATCAATTTCCAGGGGGAAACCGTAACAGTAAGGGCATGTAGAGACGGGCGACTACTGCAGTGCGACAGTCGTGTAGCTCAAAATGATACAAATTAACTTCCAGGTTTGTGCGTACACGAGCGACAATTTTGTAGCTTCTAGCGGCATCCGCTGACGACAGTCGCCCGGAATGAAACGTGTTCTATTTTTCGGCGACAAAAGAGACGCCAAGCGATCGTAGCAAGCTATTCAGTAAACCGGTTTCTGCAGGAATGAACATACGGGCTACTATTTTGTCGCTAGTCTTTGGCCTGGCATTTCGGTAAAGTATTTCGTACGGTGCACACGTTATCCACAATGTGTGAAATTAATAACACCGAGAGATTAATTTCGGAAATCGAGGTTCGGCCTGGACTTTACAACACGGCATTACCAGAATACAGCGATCGTAATTTGAAAACCAAATTATGAGAAGAAGTATGCGAACACGTTGTGCCGAATTGGAAAGACTTGGAATCCAAAGAAAAGTCCGAAAAAGGTAGGACATAGTTTTTAAATAATCATTCTAGAGTTGATTAACAAAGTATCAAATTTTCGTACAGTGTAGTTAAAGTAATTTAGGTTTCTTCTTCAATACAACTGTTCCTCCTATTGAATTATTTTAGGTACCGTTAATAACAAAAAAAAATTTTCGTTAATGCACAATTTATGTGACCACAGGAATGTACAATTAAATAATCAACATACTCATATATTATTATGAATTCAAAGTTTCAAGTTAAACCTTATACATAAGGTATTTTATATTTTGTCATATTGCCACGGTATTTCACCTCTTGGGGAGATAAAATAATCTGCGAAATAGTTCCTGTTAGATATTCCATCGCCATCAGCTCTGGTTCCTACACGAGCAATATCATCAAGAGAGCAATCATACAAGGTGTCTTCATAATGCGTTCCATCTCTTTTCTGAACAAAGTTGTGTAGAACACAGCAAGTTTGTGTTATTAATTGTGCAAATTCCACATCTACATCCATAGCCTTATGAAGAATTCTCCATTTATTGGCTAATATACCAAAGGCACATTCTACCATTCTTCTTGCCCTTGTTAATCTGTAATTAAAAATTCTTTGCTTTTCACTGAGATTTCTGTTGGGGTATGGTCTCATAACGTCCCTTGAAAAAGCAAATGCTTCATCCCCCACTATAACATGTGGCATACATCTACCATTGTCATCATTTGGTAGTGGTTTTGGAGGTGGAATGTATATATTTGCTTTTGTCTTATTCTTTGACCCAAAACAGAATTTTCAAATACATTTGAATCGCTGGATTTTCCATATGCTCCCACGTCAATCGCAATGAAGCAGTAATCAGCGTCAATCAAGCCAAGAAGTACAATTGAGAAAAAACTCTTGTAGTTGAAATATTGAGAACCTGAATGATTCGGATTGGTAATCCGAATATGCTTCCCATCTATCGCACCAATGCAGTTTGGATGATGAGCAATTTTTGTTATCTTTGCTGCCGCTCATGAAAAAGTTCGACGACGACAACACAATAACAATAAGAGTGGAGCTAATGAACACCATTAGAAGGGTTCTGAATGAAATAAAAGCACAAAAAAATTGTCAAAATGCACTTCAGTCTCTGGAGCCTTCACAGGGAAATTCTCAGTGGCAACCACCCAACATCTCATGGCAGCCGACTACTAATAACCAATGGCAGCCCCAACCTGGCCCATTATAGCAGTCATCACAAACTAGCTACCTTCATCAGGTTACGCCGATACCTTCACCAAGCTTATCAGTTGCAAGCAGTGAAATTATTGATCTTGGTGAATCTTTAATGTAGGATTACTTTATATACACAATATTATATTACTAGTTCTACGTATGGTTTGTTTGTAAATGTGTAATTATAAATAAAGTATATTAAATTCTTACTTATCTGAGTGTTACTGCTAATCTTCCTTCGGGACTAATAGGTTTTCTCATATTCGTTGTTTCAAACGTAATCGCTGGACCAAGTGATGCAAGTAGCTCGTCAAACGACGCCACAGACATACGAAAATAATTAAAAAAATTGTCAGGGTGGGTCCTCAAATCTGGATATAACTTATGAAATTGCTCTTTTAGTAAACGTTGGCTTACTATAGGATGCACCCAATCTTCGTTTTTGTAATAACCGCCTTCGGCGTCGTACTAATAAAACAGCAATACATGCTAACTCGGTAAACTCCATCTTGAGACTGACGAAAAACAAAACCCAGAGATCACAAAAGTGTGGAACGACATAAAAATCGCTTGTTTGCTCTGTCGTTTTCGCCACAAAAATGTGGTTCGTCTGTTCACGTACTAGTCGCGGCGCTTCAGCGACACGACTGTCGCGCTACAATAGTAGCCCGTCTGCACTTGCCCTAGGACTTCATTTGACAGAGCTTCATTTATAATACGGTTTTTTTATACAACACTAGTGTGCACCCTTCCTCAACAACGTGAGATAAAAATAACAGAAGATCCAGAAAGAGTAACAGTCCACAGGAAGCTGCTAAGGTGTTAACAGCTGAAAACCACCGCTTCCTATCTTCCCTAGGATTCAAAGTATTGTGAGAAAACGGCTACAGTGCAAGAGTTCTGGTACAACTTCAAGGTCAGCATCAATTCAGGATTCAGAAGATTATTCATGTATCTGAAGTGTACGTGTGGTAGTAAAAAAAACCGTTGGTGCTGTGAAATCTAGTAACAGAAAGAAATGAGTTTCACTAAGTTGAATATTGGAGAAAATATCACGATGGATAATTCTATCATAAATTGTCAAGTACATAGCCATCATCCGTATGCAAATATGACATTGAATAAATCTGATGCGATTCGAATTCCAATTCAAAATCAGAAAATTTACACCCTTCCTTCGAAGAGTTATTTATATATAGAAGAAAAAATTACTGATGCCGAGCACACGCCTAGTGCAACATTGAAATTGATAAATGATGGGGTAGCTTTTCTGTTCGATGAGATCCGCTATGAACTTGGCGGTTCCGTGGTGGATTGGGTGAGAAATCCTGGAATTACATCAACCATGAAAGGTTATCTTTCGTAGACCATGAATGAATGTTATAAATTAATCAATGCAGGGTGGAATCATTTAGATAATCCCAATATAATAGACTCGATGGGCAATTTCAACGTTTACATTCCTCTGAAACATCTATTGGGATTCTGTGAAGATTTCAAAAAAATTATCGTGAATATTCGACAGGAGCTAATGCTCATTCGCAGCACGAGTGACATTAATAGTGTAATCACCAATAAGGATGATGAGAAACCGATAATTGAATTAACCAAAGTTTTATGAAGAGTTCCACATATTCAGGTTGGAGATACTGAACAATTACGGCTCCTGGATTATATTGAGAGGGGTAGAGATTTAGAAGTGGCATTCAGAAGTTGGGAACTGCATGAATATTCACTCTTACAAGAAACCATGACACACACTTGGAATGTTAAAGCTTCCAATCAATTGGAAAAACCTCGATTCGTAATAGTTGGTTTTCAGACTATGAGAAAAAAGCAACCAAAAAAAGATATGACAAATTTCGATCATTGTAATATAACTAACATGAAGCTCAGATGTGTATCCCTATGATAATTTGAATCTGAATTTCAGTGAAGAACAAATTGCCGTACTCTATGATATGTATGCAAAGTTTCAAGAAGCCTATTACTACAAAAACTCTGGTGAACCATGTTACACCATAGTTCAGTTCTTCAATACTGCAACGCTCTTTATGATCGATTGTAGTTATCAAAACGATACCCTTAAGTCGGGTAGCGTTGATATTACTCTCAATTTTGAGTCCAGTGAGAATATACCTGCTGGGACAACAGCATATTGCCTTATATTACATGATCGTCTAGTCAATTATAATTGTTATATTTTATTATCACCCTTTACATGATTTGTTGATGAATGTTGTTGTTGTCAAAGTATTTAATAAATAGTCTGACCTGACATTTATTTCTTACGTGAATTATTGAATTACATTGGTCCTTCGAGCCTTGAAACACCCCTTACGATGATGTCCGAAGAAGATAATATCCAGAAAACATTGAGGTCTGGGAAGAAAGTACCAGAATCGAATGAAATCTTGGAAAGAAAAAGCAATGACAGATCTTCGAAAAAGTCAAATGATAGTGACAGACAGAATTCAAAGAAGACTGAACAACATAGAAAAGAAAATGGATGGTGACGAAAAGTTTGCAGAAGCTTATTCAAATGCTGTTGACGCCTTCTCAGAAAAAGGATATGCAAAAAAATTGCCAGAGAAAGCAGACATTAGGAAATCAGACAGGATTTGGTACCTACCCCATTTTCCAGTGTACAATCACAACAAACCTGGAAAAACAAGGGTGGTTTTTGATGCTGCTGCAAGAAGCAATGGGGTCAGCCTCAATGATAACCTTCTAGTAGGTCCTGACTTCTTCAACAGTCTACCAGGAATTTTAATGAAATTCAGACAGAAGAAAATTGGATTTTCCGCAGATGTCAAGGAAATGTTCTTGCAAATAAAAGTAAAAGCAGAAGATAGACAATCACAAAGATTCTTATGGAGAGGTAGAAAACGAAATACTGAAATAGGTATATGAAATGACTACTCTTATATTTGGAGCAGCTTGTTCACCTTGTTTAGCACAAGCTGTGAAAAATAAAAATGCTCTGCAATTCCGAGACAAATATCCAGAGACTGCAAATGCGATAATTGAGAATTTTTACATGGACGACTACTTGGATACAGAAGATACTGAAGAAGGGGCTATAAAAAGAATAAGAGAAGTGATAGAAATCCATAGAGATGGTGGTTTCGAAATTTGTAATTGGATTTGCAGTTCCCAGAAAGTTTTCGATCAAATCCCGAAAGAACTGAAGTCATCAAAAAACCGAACTCTCTCAGATGTTTTTATGTTGCCTACAGAAAAGGTCCTGGGAATGTGGTGGGATGCACATAGTGACGATTTCAAATTTGAATTCCAGCTGCAAAAAATCAACTCTGAGATATTAAATGAAAAGAAAATTCCGACAAAGAGAGAAGTTTTAAGAGTTTCAATGCAGATATTCGATCCTTTAGGATTCGCTATCAATGTTATGGTTCACGTTAGAGTACTCCTTCAAGATATTTGGAAAGAAAAAATACCATGGGATGAAAAACTTCCTTCGTCTCTACAAAAAGATTGGTTCAAATGGCTGGAGGCTGTTAAGACTCTGAAAAACCTGAAAATTCCGAGATATTATTTTGGAACCGTCGTATTCCCAGTGGATTTACACATATTCTGTGATAGCAGTGAACGAGTATATGGAGCAGTGGCATACTTCAGATACAGGGAAAATAGTATCTGGAAAACCGTCTTTGTAACTGCTAAAGCTCGTGTTGCACCTCTGAAACCCTTTAGTATACCAAGGCTTGAGCTAATGGCGGCTGCTTCAGGAGCAAAACTGGGTCTGATGGTGAAAAACAAACACAGTATTCCCATAGAAAAAACCTATTACTGGAGCGATCCCAAAACAGTCATTTTATGGTTACGTGCTGATACGAAAAAATACAAACAATTAGTAGCTTTCAGAGTTGAAGACATTCAAGAAAAAACGAATAAAGATTCATGGAGATGGGTTGACACGAAAAATAATGTAGCCGACAGACTGACAAAATGGTCGAGAGGAAATGATGATTTATGGTTTAATGGTCCAGATTTTCTCAGACAAGAGAAAGAATGCTGGCCTCAAGAGAATTTCGAACAAAATGAAAAAAGTAATTTGGAAATCAAGAAAAGATACATGTTCATAGGAATCATAAAAGAAGAAAACAAGGAACTGCCGGACCTGAAAAGATTCTCTAAGTGGCAGAGGTTGATCAGATCTACTGCGTGGTTTCTAAGATTCATCACAAACTGCAAAATTTCCATTTCCAAACTACGAGAGAATAAGTATATCACAGAATTGTATCCTGAAGAGTTATGGAGAGCAGAAAAGTTATGGTTGGAAAAAATTCAGGAAGAGATGTTTGAAGAAGAGTATGAAAATTTGAAAATGAAGAAAGAAGTTGGAAGACACAGTAAAATTTATCGACTAGTACCCTATTTAGACAATGAAGGAATCATGAGAATGAAGGGACGATTGAAACATGTACCAGATATGGACGAAAGTCAAAAAAATCCCATTATTTTGAATGGAAAACATCGTTTCACAGAGCTTTTGATTGATTTTTATCATCAGAAATTCATGCACCAAGGTTTGGAAACTGTTATTAATGAAATCCGCATGAAATATTGGATAACACATTCACGAAGTGCTGTGAAGAGCGTATTCAGGAGATGTTTGTTCTGCAAAAATCGGAAATCAACTCCTGCAGTTCCTGAAATGGGATATTTACCGCTTCCAAGAGTGACTGGATTTGTTCGTCCATTTACTAACTGTGGGATCGACTATTTTGGTCCCATGAATGTGAGAATTGGAAGGAGGACTGAAAAACGATATGGCGTGTTGTTCACCTGCATGGCAATGAGAGCAATACATCTGGAGTTGGCGCATTCATTAGATACCGATTCAGCAATACTAGCTATCAAAAGGATGATTTCAAGAAGAGGATGCCCTTTGAATATATTTTCAGATAATGCGACCAACTTTCGAGCCACTGACAAAGAAATAAGAAAAGCCATCCAAGAATTTGATAATGGGAAAATCACAAAAGAAATGACGATGAAAAACATAAAATGGCATTTTTTACCACCAGCAAGTCCAAATTTTGGTGGAGCCTGGGAGAGGCTGATCAAGACAGTAAAACATGCTCTGAAGGTAGTTCTAAAGGAGACCTGCCCAAGAGAAGAAACCTTGAGAACCATGCTGTGTGAAGTTGAATTTACTGTCAATAGTAGACCCCTTACGAGAGTTCCAATAGAGCCTGAAGAAATGGAGTGTCTGACTCCTAATCATTTCCTTATTGGCAGATCCTGTGGATCATCAGCATTGGAAATCGTGAAGCCAAATTTGAGAAGTCAATGGCAGTTGAGTCAGAAACTTGCTGATCAGTTTTGGAATAGGTGGCTGAAGGAATATTTACCCACTCTGAATGAAAGAAAGAAAAGGTTCAAGAATCCACAAATTTTGAAAATTGATGATTTAGTTGTTATTGCTGATAGCAATGGCCCAAGAAAAAGCTGGCCAAGAGGGCGAATCATAGCTGTCCACCCTGGTGCAGACGGCAAAGTGAGGGTTGCAGATGTCAAAACTTCACTTGGTGTTTTCAGACGACCTGTTAGTAAACTTTGCCCGATTGGTGTCGCCGAATAGTTGTAGTTGTTTCACCGTGTTTACTTCGAGGAGGAAGAATGTTATATTTTATTATCACCCTTTACATGATTTGTTGATGAATGTTGTTGTTGTCAAAGTATTTAATAAATAGTCTGACCTGACATTTATTTCTTAAGTGAATTATTGAATTACAATAATCCTTTGACAAACGTTGTGAAAGTTTACTGAAGCAGAGCGAGAGAACATGAAAAGGGTTGAATTCAATGAAAAAGACAATGAAATTCATCATATGGTTGTATGGAGCTATGCATACCGAAGTGCTAGAAGAACTTATTGGGAATTTTTCGTTGTGGATCGAGAGCGTTTCAAACGGCGCATCAGAAACACTTCATTTGTTATCAACCCTGTTTTGAATAATGTTCATAGAGATCGTATTAATAAGGAAAGGATGCAATGAAGTTTTTTCATTAATTGATATTGCTTCAATACCACACATGCATTATGACCCATGTAACAGATGTCAAACGGCATGTGGTGAATGAACTTCACCATCAGGCTAGAATTAATTTCAGGAGACGTAGAGTAATTGTAAAGGGTCTCAAAGACCTTTTTCAAGCTGATTTAGTTGAAATGTTACCGTATGCTAGAGAGAATAATGGATATTAATATATTTTGGTAATAATTGACTGTTTTTCAAAATATGTATGGGCTTTTCCTCTAAAAAATAAGACTTCATCTGAGATTGTTGGAGCTATGGAAAAGGTTTTACGTGAACAATCACCCAAGAATCTGCAAACGGATATGGGCAGGGAAATTTTCAATGCTGAATTTCAAAAGCTTATGAAGAAATATGGTGTTAATCATTACAGTTCGTTTAGTGAAAAGAAAGCTAGTATTGTAGAACGTGTGAATAGAACTTTGAAAAATTGGATGTGGAAAGAATTCAATTTGCAAGGAAGCTATAAATGGCTTGATGTTCTGAAAAAAATTGTTGAAAAATACAATAATACCAAGCATAGAACAATCAAAATGAAACCCAAAGATGTTGAAAAAAAGACCAAAAAGACTCTACTTCAAACCGTTTATAATAATATAAAACTAGTAGGGGGGAATGATGGTAAACTTAAAGTGGGTGATCATGTTCGAATATCTAAGACTCGAAGAATTTTCGATAAGAAATATGTTAGCAGCTGGAGTAATGAAGTCTTCTTCATAAGGAAAGTTCAGTTGACCAACCCCATAACGTATTTATTGCGAGATACAAAGGGTGAAGATATCTCGGGAGGATTTTATAAGGAGCAGATGCAGAAAACCAAATTTCCTGATGTCTATCTAGTTAAGAAAGTTTTGAAACGAAAAAATGGAACGGTATTTGTTAAATGGCTGGGGATGGATGAAAGTCATAATAGTTGGATTAATGACGACAACATTGCTTGAAACTATAAATACTCAAGTTTTTCTAATCTGATCAATCATAAAGAATTATTCAAACGAGCATCATGTACTTTATAGATATACAAGGTTTTCAGTATAGTGGCATAGATAATTTTCTATGCAGAGATTGCAGTTATGAATTTTGAAGCGGGTTTCTGGCAACACAGATTCATCAGCCTGCCTTATGATATTAGTCGATTCAACACAACAATACAAAAACATATGGGTTGGTGTACGAAAAATAAACATGGACTGGAATGGGCTGAATGGACTGAACGTGATTTAACCATCAAGTATGAGGAAATATCAGAATTCATCAAGAATGGCATAGAGCCTGATGTAGTTATTTTTGTCAAAGGATTAGAAAAAAAAATGGCTCGAAACACTTATTCAAAATCAAATTACTGATTTGTCTGATGGAGGTTGTCCTGCTTTGGAAAATTTGAAATTATTTTTGAAATCAAATCATTGTAAACGGCATTCAGACAACAATTTGAATTGTGCTTTAGGAAACGTTTTCTTCTTATGGTATTGGTATATGCATTGTAGAAAATAAAGAAGCTATAAAATGTTATGTATTTTTCATTCAATAAATACGCAGCAACATTACAAGTAATTTTTTTCAAACATAGAAACAGATTATAGTGAATCCAATAGTGTTTCATCACGAAAAAGTTGATCTATATGTTCAACATTCGCTAATACACCATCTGCGGCACGTGACCAAGTGGGCGTGTCTTCTTCGCTTGAAGGATAAACATCGAAACGGATTCCATGCATTTGAAATGGGTGGAATGTGTTTCAAAAGCTGTTTTCAAGTTTCAATGTGCTATTCTCATGAAAGATTCAAAATAACTCATGTTATTCAGTATTATAAGATCGTGAAGAATGTCCATGAACAAAAGTATTTGGAAATGAATCCAAATAAATTACATAAGGGGATTTGTAATCGGATAACCTACCTGTGAAGTACCCTGAAATTGTTCCCAACCATGAAAAGGGTGTAAAGTAATAATTCTGTGGCTTAATTACTAATTGAGCTGATCAGTTTATATTTCTGCTAATGAAGTGATAGTTCTAGTTCTAGTTTCTGAAAGAGCAATGGCAAGTGAACATTACAAGAACTTGGATAGAGTCCATGCTCAAAGATATATGGAAAAAATTTCATGTATAGGATATGAAGATCCATATTGTATGGAAGATTGTTCCAGGAATATTGCCGACCTGCCACCAGTAATGTATCCAGATATAGTGCACTATTTAGTATTTGCCAATAGTGCATATACTATGGAACAGTTTAAAGCATACAAGGGCTTGCAATCGTACAAAGCTGCTTCATGTGCTCTGCCCTGAATCCCTGGATCATTTGTGAACACAGTGGTACCATAAAGAGTGCACACTGTGATTGTGTTGCTGGTTTGGGAGAACCTTGCACACATGTTGCAGCTGTACTGTTCGCCATACTGGTGCGTCCAAATATTTCCACAGATTATAAATCGGTGACTGATGAAAAAACTCATTGGGTAGCCCCAAGTTATAAACCTTCCGCTCCCAGTGGAGTTTGCAACATTGATTTCACAAAACCCGGTACTAGTAAAATTGTACTGGAAACACCTTTTACTCATGTTGAGGGAGTTTCTAGCTTGAATCGGGAAGGAATTGTAAATCTGTTACATACTTTAAAGAGTACTAGGCATGAAGCAACTCTTCATAGGATTGTGAGCCCATTCAACAGGGAAATTGAAGAAAGTACTGCTATTCAGGACAATTTCAATTTCACTTCCCTGTACAAACCAGAATTTCAGTCGAAGGATTTAGAAGCGTTGATAAAAAATAGGTATAACATTCTGCCCATTCAATAGGTTTTTTCATTAATACATTTTCATTTATCTTTTTCAGGAGAGGCCCTGTCCTTGGAGATATCTTTCGAAGAATGCAGAAAACTTGCAAGAGGTACCTCTACTCAGAATAAATCCCAAGAATGGTTTTTATATCGCAGTGGAAGAGTCACAGCATCTAACTTCATGAGAACCTGTAGGACTAAATCCATCCCATTCGTTGATAAAATCCATTTGTTATCCAACAAAATACAGTTTCACATCGAAACAAACTTCATATGGTTGCAACCATGAAAAAATTGCCTTGATTCAATATGAGATGATGCAGACCAGACATGTTAACTTCGATGTTGAAGCAAGTGGCTTAGTGATAAATCCAGCATATCCCTACTTTGGTGCATCTCCTGATGGTTTGACTCAATGTGATTGCCATGGACTAGGATGTGTGGAAGTCGAGTGTCCGTATTGTGCCAAGGACGTAGGTATTGAGGAAATGGTCGAATTGAAGAAAACTTACATGGAGAAAAAATGTGGGAATGTGTCATTGAAAAAATGTCATCTCTATTAT
>JAVJAQ010003746.1:0-11185 GCA_032362365.1 Zygogramma bicolorata
GTATGGGCTTTCGACGCGGTCTTTTCCTGTATCCAAGTACTTACCACGCTTGGCCCTGCTTAACTTCAGATATCGAATTCTGTCAACTGATCTGCTGGATGATATGACATCGAGGTTTCACATTTACATAACCAAATATGCTAAATAATAATATTGATTTACTGAAATGAATGCATAGACAAATGATCGTTCAAATCGGAAGTAGAGGTCTACGTAAGCTGTGAAAATAAATATTATTACGTATTTCCTCAAATGGTATCTCCTCAGGAATTGCATGAGTGATCAGTGTTTGTATTTATTTTTTTGCATATCTGAAGAAAATAACGATAACAAAATTGTAACCGTTTCACTTGGAATCCAGTATATTTGAAAATGTATCAATTATGAAGCTTGTTCACTTATATATCAAAGTGTAGGCCCTGTGTAATTACCCAATCCCTTCGATACCAAGCTACTTATCCATGGAGCTTGATAACATGGACACCAAGGGAAAATATTTTTCAAGCACACTTGAGATCTAGAAGCAATCCAGAAAGTTGAGGTGATTGTTGATGTAGTTTACTCAGAACCCAATCTGCCGACCCTTGTTCGCACAAGGCTTTGTCTTCCGGGTGCACTCGGAAGAGTGTTCCATAAACATATGCCGCTTATGAAGCTTGATTACTGAGATATCAGTGACAAATATTGTTCGAGCACACTTAGAAATCGGGTTCCTCTTACTTTGACCAGTTCCTCAGTATTTTTTTTCGAAGTTCTCTTGATAAAAATGCTCCCGTTGACATTACTGGGTGAATCTCCTGAATAATCCATATGCATTGCCGGTTGGACTTCAGTATATGGTACTGATAATGGTTGTCCAGCGAGCGCATCAGAGTCGCTTTATCATGGTCTGCCAAAGACTTCAGTTCAGTAATTTGACCAGTCCCTGCTTTCATACCCCAGTATGAACTAAATTATTCCTCATCCTTTCATCTTTCGATTCTTAGGTGGCAACTATTTCAGTTTCTGAAACAAAAGCAATTTATCTTTCATCGCGATCATAATGTCTCAAACGTTTTTTTAAGAACTTATGGATTTTTTTATTCAGTATAAGACGGAAATGTACCGCAGAACTGGTGTCGAATTTGAATTATGACCAATGAATATCGTAATATCAAAGAAGTGGGTGACAAGAATTGTCGCCAAACACCAAACGCGGTGTCAAGAAGTTTCTAATTCAGTAAAATTTGGTTGAACCTCAGCAAAACTGATAGGTGCTCTTTCTTGTTTTCCAAAATTTGCTGTTTTTCACTATTTATCAAAGTAGCATGTGCAGATCGGATCATCATCCACTAAAGAGGAGACGGGTGATATGTGTCATTAAGAACGGGTGTTGATTCTTCGTGAAGGAATATAAACAGACTCAAATAATGAATACTTCCAGCTCATTGTTTATTAGCTTCAGTTCATGTGTTTTTTTATATATGAATATGCAAGGAAATTCACTAGCACTAGCCGATCTTGAAATGTTCAATGGCAAGGTGTCTCTAATGAAAAAAATATTGAATTCTGTATTTGCAACATTCACTTCATCTACAACAATTAAAATCGTTCATCTAGATACCTGGTTCAAGGTCGTCCCATAATAAAAAAAAAACTTGAGAAAAACTGAGCGTCAATTGTTCATTGATCGCATAAACTATGTTCTGTTATAAGCATTCCATAGACGTTCCGTGGGGGGTAATTTGTCATTTTCTGAATAGTTTTGCCAACAGGTTTTTGAATGGTGAAATACTTCAGTATTAGTAGTAATGGAATGAGTGCTCACTGTAAATAAGAATAATGTTGTTCGAAAGTGGTGAAAATTCACCCAATGTACCCCATATTACGGCCATTAATATTAATGAGAATTCTACGAATCCAGATAAAATAATTATCACTCCAGACTACCTGAATCCACATAAATACGAAGTCGTAATACCAAGTCATCGGAGTCTAACTCAAGACGTATGAGCCTCTGAAGAAGCTAGCCACTCGCGCCCGCGAAACGTCGGGAATAAATTCCAAAAAACGGAGGCCTTCAAACCCGAACAAAAGTAGTGATACAGGAGTAGAGGAGAGCAAATAAAATAAGGAACAAAATACAACAAAACAAGAAAGAAAACAAAACAAGAAAGTTAAAGGTGAGTTTAAACAGCAAATAAAATAAAATGAGGAACAAAATAAAACAAAATAAGAAAGTTGAACATATAGATCTTTATGAAAGCGTTCATACAAGAAATAATATAAAATAAGAAATAAGAATAACAACATAAGATGCCATATTTCACTATCTTGTTTGGAAACTCATAATGCGCATGACCGAAATATTTTCTGTACTTAACGTTCCATGTTAAAAAATCATTTCAACTTCTAACATTACAATAACAACCTGAAAATATTATTTTCTGATGATCTCTGCTATATGTAATAGAATCAAAATTCAAAATATAAACAATAAGGAGGTTATTTACTGTAGCCACTGTCAAAACGAAATTGTGATATTCACAGAACAGTCATTGTCAAAAATGCTGCAACTTCATTGGTTCATTCTCATTTGTTATTTTATTTCAGTCATTTGTATAAACACATGTTCTCTGCCTTTATTCTGGAGGAGAGTTTAAACAGCAAATAAAATAAAATAAGAATAAAAAAAAAAATAATTAAGAATAATGACAGAAAACGTGTGTTTATACAGATGACTGAAATAAAATAAGAAATAAGAATGAACCAATCACGTTGCAGCTTTTTTGACAATGACTTTTGTGTTCTGTGAATATCACAATTTCGTTTTGACAGTGGCCACTGTAACTAACCTCCTTATTGTTGTTATTTTGAATTTTTATTCTATTACATATAGCAAAGATTACCAGTTAATAATATTCTGAGGTTGTTATTGTAAGGAAAGAAGTTAAAATAATTTCAAACATGAAACGTTAAGTATAGAAAATATTTTGGTCATGCGCAAGATGGCATCTTTTGTTGTTATTCTTATTTCTTATTTCATATTATTTCTTGTATGAACGCTTTCATAAAGATTTATATGTTTATCTTTCTTATTTTGTTTTATTTTGTTCCTTATTTTATGTTACTCGCTGTTTAAACTCACCTATAGATCTTTATGAAAGCGTTCGTACAAGAAATAATATAAAATAAGAAATAAGAATAACAACAAAAGATGCCATATTTCACTATTTTGTTTAGAAACTCATAATGCGCATGACCAAAATATTTTCTGTACTTAACGCTCCGTGTTAAAAAATTATTTCAACTTCTAACCTTACAATAACAACCTGAAAATATTATTTTCTGATGATCTTTTCTAGATGGAATAGAATCAAAATTCAAAATATAAACAATAAGGAGGTTATTTACTGTAGCCACTGTCAAAACGAAATTGTGATATTCACAGAACACAAAACTCATTGTCAAAAAAGCTGCAATTTGATTGGTTCATTCTTATTTGTTATTTTATTTCAGTCATCTGTATAAACACAAGTTCTCTGCCCTTATTCTTAATGTATTTTAATTAGTTTCTTATTTCATTCTTATCTTATTTTATTTGCTGTTTAAACTCTCCTGAAGGGTAGATAGAAGTCTACCTATCTACACTTGTATAGATTCCAATATTAATTCTGTTTTTTCAGATTTAGGTAGATAGTAAAAATTAATGTTTCCCAACTATCTGTGCTTTTCAAGTACGACAAAAGCCTATTTTCTGGACTCCTGATGAAATATACTACAAGTTTTCAATGATGAATTTCCTGTTTTCTCTGCTGGAGGAAGCTGAATATTCACTTATAATTGTGATTAATCACAATTAACAAATTCATGATAACTCCAACGATTTTATCGCACTTTCTGAAAATCACCACTGTCGGGTTAGTTTACGAATCCAACTCCTCATCTGATAATCAGTGTAAATAACAACTCACTTCGAATAATCAAATCAATCAATTACGTATCGACTTATGCCGTGGACTCGTTGGAAAGATAAGTCGATCGGTTAACGATTAGATACAACTGGGTAATGTGAATAAATGATCTAACCAACATACAGAGAATAATATCGATGTTGATGTTCATCCCACGCTAAGGCGCTAACAGAAAGTCATTTGCGATGTGCTTTGCCAGTTGGATAATGGCTTGTTCTTTTATTTTCTGTTCATCGAATTGTGTGAGAATGGTGGTAACTGATTGAAAAATAACGGAGTGATAGGGAGCTTAAAGCCAATGAATGGTTCTATTCCAATAATAATGTGGGGTCTCCATGTTTCCGAAATTTATCATTATTATTCTTCATTATTATTACTCATACCATTCATTATAATCCCAAATATATACTATTATTCTAATTTTTATTTGTTTTAACGGAAAAGACAATTTAAAATTCATTTTCAGAAAATATGCACATATGCTTAGAGAGCTGAGAAAATATTTCTGATTTATCGTCCAAAATCAACTTTTCGGATTTTCTACCCACTAACTGTTTTCAGGTCAAATTGGTATATGTGTCCTGATACAAAACTGCAATATTATAAAGAGCAGAATTCACTGACTTTTTTATGAATTCTAGAATCATCGGAAAAAGCAGTTACTTTCCTTGGCCACGTTTCGTAAGTTCGTCTGCTTCCTTTGTGAAGCCTTCATAGAAATTTGTTATATGAATCGAGTTTTTGGTGAGGAATGTCAAAATGTGACACCGGCATGCCTACTTAGTCAATATACTGATTTGCCCCCCCTCCTAAAAGAAGGAAATTACCAACACTTGAAGAAACATGTTCAAATGCAGCATTTGATAACTTTGTGGAATCGGGATTCAATAACATATTTGCATTTGTAAGGTGAATCATGAAATTTGAATTTTCACTGGAAATCGTAAGATGTGGCAAATATCTATTATTGAAAAATGAGAGCGAATTCTTCATCGAAAGTTACCATTTCTGGACCTATTTCAAACTGATTTTTTGTCGGTTTTATGCTAGATCAAATTTTCAGTAGGTCAATCCTATTTTTTATCGTAGAATCTTCAAAATGACTACTCATGTAACTTTTTACAAATGATTCATTAGTTCATTCATTTCGAATAACCGTCAATAGAAAAGTAAATATCTGATCCATCCCCCATTGAAAGAGAACTTGGTGTTCGAAAATCGAATTCTTGGTACGCGAAACTTTTGCATTTGTTAATCTGTTTGTACCCCCTATATTACCAAGTGACTGCTGCTAGATTCAAGGTTTTAAACGATTATTGACAGTCATGGAAAACCTTGCCATTAGGAAATACAATAATAACGATTTTATTCGTCAGTACTACATTACCTATAGAAAAATCTACAGAAATGTTATTGAGGCAGCAAAACAAATGTATTACCACAACAGAATCTCCAACAGTAATAACATCACCAAGCAACCTGGCGTGTTGTAAATTATCTTCGTGGAAAAAATCCTGTATCCCAGGATATAACTTTATATCCCAATATTCTTAATGATTTCTATTGTTTCATAGCCGAAAAAATGACCGAAAAAATAAATGTGGCACCAGACCCGCTTCTTTACATGAATGATACTTTTGTTACTGACGAATTTGTTCTGGATGATACGGATTTGGTTGAGCTAATGGATACAATAAAACATATAAAAAATAAAACGTCTTGCGGAATGGATAACATCTCAATTAGAATCCTCGAAAATATGCCTATATTCACACTAGAACTTCTGGTCCAGTTGATAAATGAGTCTTTCTCAAAAGGACTTTTTCCAAATATCCTAAAAATCAATGTTTTCATCCCTCTTCAGAAGGGTGGAGATACTTCGGATCCTACAAATTTTCGCCCTATTTCTCTCATTCCGACCTTGGGAAAAATCATGGAGAGATTAGTCAAAGCTAGATTGATGAAGTTTCTATCAGCTCGAAAGGTTCTGAATCCTCAACAATTTGGTTTCCAACCCCAAAAAAGTACAGGAGACACGGTGTTCTCATTTTTGAAAGAATTATATAGTAGAGTCAATCTTGGAGAGTTTTGCGCGGCAGCATTTTGTGATCTGTCGAAGGCTTTCGATTGTGTGAATACTCTTGCGCAAGCTAAAACGTTATGGTTTCAGGAATCGGAGCCTCACTTGGATTGAGTCTTACCTGAGTGAACGTACCCAATTCGTGAAAACATACTCAAACACTAAATTGGTTAAACATGGTGTGCCCCAAGGATCTGTACTGGGACCTATCTTTTTCCTATTATATTTTAACGATCTGACTAGTCTTGAGATTGACGGTAGTTTTACTATATTTGCAGACGACACGACCATCTTATGGCATGCGACCGATATAAACAGCCTACATTCGAGAATCGTTAATGATATCTCCATTGTGAAAAAATGGTTTGATTCCAACTTGCTCTCGTTGAATATAAATAAAACCAATCTATTATCATTTAAATGTAATTTACCAGATATTCCCTCACGTAATGAAGTTGTTATTGAGGAAGCGTACTCGAGTAAATTCCTTGGAATCCACCTGGATAACAATCTAAATTTTGAGAACCCCGTGAAGTCCTTGAGTAAAAAACTAGCATCTGGGTGTTATGCCTTGCGATTGGTGTCTAGAGAACTGGGTGCAGACACTGCAAAGGTGGTGTACCATGCTTTGATTGAATCACATATCAGGTATGGTGTTCCCTCTTGGGGTGTATGCAACCAACAAAACTTCAATACTATTTTTGTTTTACAAAAGCGGACAGTTCGCTACCTTTGCAGAGTTGGACCCAGAGTATCTTGTAAACCACTCTTCGGCAAAATGAAAATACTGACTCTCCCGTCGTTATTCATTTTGGAAACAGTGTGTTTGGTACACAAAAACAGAGCAGTTGATTCCTTAATCAATACTCACGCGATAACATGCTTCCCGGGTCCTTTTCATCCGGCGCCCAACGTGGGGCATTCAGTATTTTTAAGTTCCAGGTGGTAAACGTGATTTTCATGGTACCTGTTTTTTTATTTGTGAGAAAAAATTAAGGATTTCCAACATTTCCGAACTCACGGAAAAAGTAATCAATATAAAGATTTTCGAATATATAAAGAAATCAGTAATTAATAATCGACAATACATATTTTGACATCGAAGATCAACAAGTGACTTTTTGTCGTATGTTTCGAATATTTGGCAGCATTACATCGAAATATTCGGAGAAACGATTGATCGAGTTTGGCATCGGGGTCTCCTTTCTAAGCTGTGGTCTTATGGCTAACCTTCTCAATTGCGTGAAATTGTTGAAGAGTTTCTTGTCTGATAGGTCTATATACATGGTTGTCGATGGAATATCATCTGATATTCTCAAAATGAATGCTGGTGTTACACAGGGTTCAGTTCTGGCACCTACTTTGTTTCTACTTCATATCAATGATTCGCTGTAGAAAACATCTTGTTCAGTTCATAGTTATGCGGACGCCATACCAGTTTCTCTGCCAGAGTCCCCATATCAGCATGAGAAACAAAGATGTAGAGAGGTATTGGCGTCAATAGTTGACTTGGCAAAAATAAAAAATGGCGTAACATCAACTTGGTAGAATTCAATGCTGGGAAAACCCAGGCACGTCTTTTCCTAAAGAAAGCCGATCTTCTTCATCCAATATTCAGATGTCAGGAGTAACTATATAATTTCAGGTATCTTGAAGCTAGAAATCTATTTTCTGGGAAGAAATACTCCACTTCTCGTCAGCTTCTAATGATCTCTAAGACGAGCCCATCTTGGAGTATAGTTCTCATTTGTGGAAATCGGCACCATGACTTCCATTAAAACTTTTTGATTCTATTCAGAGGAAAACTAACCGCCTTGTGGGTGATTCTTTGCTCACGTAATCGCTCACTTCGTTGGAATATCGTAGGAGGAAAGGCTGGTCTTCTATAGATATTTTCACGGTCGGTACTCTTCTAAATTGTCGTCAGTCGTTCCACCCTCGACGGTATCAACACAGAAGACCCGACAAGTGAAGAATTCTCACTTCTTTGTCTGGACGACCTGTCGAACCTCTTCTGACCAGGGAATATTTTTCCACTAAAACAGCTGAACTTTGGAACCCCTTGCCAAAGGAGGTTTTCTCTGACTTCAAGAATTCAAAGTTAATGGTAATTTGTATCTCATGTCCCTTGATTCGGGCGGTGTTCTTTGAACATCACAGGGTTTTAATTTCGTGAATCTGCATATAAAAAAGTCTTGAATTTTTGACATGATTTAGTTGATCAAAGTCCACTATTGGCACAACCTTCCAACAAACTTTTGCAAATGCTTTCAGACTATTGAATGAAATTTTAAATTCCAGTGCCTGAAAGGTCAGTTGGTTGTCCACACTGACACTCGCTTGCATTCGATTCATATTACTCACTGAAGATTCCAAGGGGTTCGAGACCAAATTTTATTCCTCTGAAGGATAATGAAATTTTAACTACTACATATGTGAAAATTTATATTATGTTCAAAGCATTATACCTGTTATCTGTTATATGAACAATGTACAAACAAATGCGGCTTTGTTGTATTGTTTTGTTCAGCATTTTTATGATAAGTGAGTTACAGAAATAGATTATATTTACGAATGAAAAGGCTTTTTATCGTCTCAACTGTATTATTATTCGGTGTCACATATTTTAGGCGACTCCTAATCCGTTTTATCAGCGAGGAGTTTTCTAGACTCCCCGTGCTATGAAAAAAGGGTTGACTACATGTGAATTACTTGTATAACATACATCAAACATTGAAAATTTTGATTCTAAAAAATTCAGGCTTGTGTTAAGCAGAGTTCATGTAGGCAAGATTTTCAGAAAGCAATTGCGATTAAAATGAGATGGAGATCGCACGATGATATTCCAATATCATTGTCCATTTTTAAGTTACATCTTTTTTATTCGGAAGCATATTGCAAATTTCGTACCTACATGAATCCAGCTTCAAGCAGAAAAAAGCATTTTCACTGATTTTCATGAAAATATGAAAAATGCGATAGTTATAAATAAAACATAATAAAGCGTTTTGCCCTTCCCTCTATAGTTCAAGGTTATGGTAATAATTTCAATGAAAAATTAAAGTTTACCCATCATCACCCATTATCACATTCAAGTTTACTGATAGGATGCATAGTTAATCGCAGAAAAACAATGTATACCCCTAAATACCTATATACTCTCACCCCAAACCCCCCTTACGGGACTTTCAGTCAGTCGGGTCGATTTTTCCTGACTTACTTAGACCATCACCTACACTTCACAACCATCCGTAGAGCTCTTAGAATTTGTATCTACTAAAACATGATTGGGCCTGGTCTACTTCGGTAAATACAATATCGTCATCATCACTTATGTGATCATCATCTATGTCATCATTAGTTTCATTCAATCCATCCCCACAAGTGGTCCCAAATAGTCTAACTGCAGCTGTTGGATGCTGTATCACTTCCCCTGTATGTATTTTCTTCTGCTAATCATGAAAGGATCGCCACTATTTCCTTACAGCATTATCTTGCATTATGTTGTGTTCTTGAAACCGTTTTATATTAGGAAGCTAATTTCTTTTTTCCAGTCGCATCACATGAATTCGCGACCAGTATCGTTTGGTGATTTGGGATCCATTTTTTAATTTTTCTTTTTCCTTGTTCTTATAATATTTGTTTTTTAGGCGAATTGGTATATTTGCTCTCCGATACGTAACTGCAATATCGAAAAGATGAAAAATAAAGTGACTATTTTGTCAGTTACATATCGTATTATTATGCTTTGGAGGTTTTATTTACGAATTTATTGAAATTATGCGTATATTTCCCCTTGACGACGTTTCCGAAGCTGATCTGCTTCCTTTTTTAGGTCTGTATTGGAAAATTTTAGGAAGTAATTACACAAGTGCTTCAAAATTACCGATAATTTTCCATAAAAGCATGTTGTCTAAAAACTGCATGAGTTTATTTTCATATTTTGTCGAAAGAGCCCGACTCCGAAGGAGGAGAGCTCTTTTAGCAAAATATGAAAATAACCGAATATAGTTTTTTTACTGACAACATGCTTGAATGGAAAATTATCAGGTTTATTTGATGCACGAGTGTAATTCGGTAGAGTATTTCCGGAGTTAAAACAACGACGTTTAAAATTCAGTATTTATGCCTGTCAAGATGACAAATGTACATTTTAACAATCGTTACTATAGACACACGAACCGAGCGGATATTTTTCGATACCTACCGGGTATTTACCAGCCCGAAAATGTCCCGCCGGGAATTTATCGCTGTGGTTGATCGAAAATATCCTACTTCATATGAGATTTTCAACATACGATGGAAATATTCAGTGGCTATGCAATTTTTGGTATGTTGTGTCAAAATGTGACATTGGCATGACTTATTCATCTATAGATAGCTTCAGAAGAGGTATCCAACATTGATCCATACTCAATGAATAAGTAGTAATTTCTTCATATCCGCAATATATATGCAAGTAGCATCTTCGAATTTTCTTTTTGTTTCATTCTGTTCTGTCATAGTCATAAGTAAATTGATATTATGCCACTAGACCATGTGTGTATCATTTGTTGATGATATGTGTTCAGATGGTTTCGACTCGATCTATTTCTCGTCTTTTCAAGTTGTTTTCATGTTCGGCTGTCCTTATTCTCAATGGCTTTGATGTTTCACCAGTATGAACATTGCCACACACATAGAGGATACTATAAACACAATTTTTTGAATTCTGTTCCATATTTGAAGGTTCGTTTTGAGTTGATAGGGATCTGATCGTGTTCTCTTTCTGTTTTTACATTGAATCTATTACCTATACGTTGATTTTTCCTGATAAACATTTCTAGGAAAGGGAAAACCCCAAAAATGGATTCCAAAACGTTTCTTCCTCCTCAACAAACATTCAAAAACTATCTTTGGTGACTATTTGAGTACAAAATTCAATTCATTATCATTATACTATTTGAGCATAGTATAATAGTCATCTAGTAATTTATAGTTGAACTGAATAAACCAACCAATGTCCAGGACGTGCCAAAACGCTCATCACCTTTGTCACATTTCTAGAGGAAACCATACGCTTTAAAGTCATTTCCTTTGTTCAGATACATTCTGATTTCAATTAATAATGCCATTGGATATTTTCAAATTTGAAATTGGCATTCGTTAATAC
>JAVJAQ010003747.1:0-17882 GCA_032362365.1 Zygogramma bicolorata
TCAGTGTAACGAACAGAAAGACACCGCAACATACAGCTCTAGCCGAATTCATTCACCACCTACCTAACTAAATCGAAACATATGTTTGTTGAAAAATCTTAGACACTGTGACAATGACTTTCAAGGGGACATTAAGTGGCGAAGATTCTATGACCGTTACAATCATGATAGTTGATCAACAAAAGAATGATGAAAAGAATACCTCACGGGCATGGCCTAGCTCTCCATGTTGACTAGTCATTCGATATCTGAAGCAAAGCAGCAGGGAAAGACCGAGTCGAAAGCTCATAAAAATGCAGCAAAGTATTATATCATAGCTTGCGGGCAATATATCAATGAACACAAGATATATTGAGGAATTGCTGTCCTTCGGAGGAGACGTAAAGCCGGCGGTCCTGAGTCCTTGGTTGTTGGACTCGTAAAGGATCCCTACCTCTGGTTGGAATACCAGAGTGTTCGGCAAAATTTCCGGTTGGGGAAAATGTGGTCACCGGAGTCGATGATTGGCCTTGGTAGGGAAAATAGGCCGACGTTGAATAAATCATTAAAAAAAAAGAACACCTTCGACACTGCTAAACCGAAACTGACTACAAATATTTATATCAAGTCCTTCAACCAAAATCACAGCTGGCCATAACAGGTGTATATGAAGACTCCAAAAAATCTTCAAGCTCCAAGGTAATAGGTCTTCTGAATTGTTAGATTCATATCATTCTGCGTTTACGAGCGACAAGGCCGGCGCTAAAAAATTTCGTAACATTATTAATGAACTATAACATTAATAATTCAAAAGAAAATGAAACCTTTTTCCGTCGAAATATGTTCATTCATCTCTCCAGAAGCAGATTGAAGGATTTTCAGCCATATTTTTGTTGCTATTCGTGAAGGAATTGAACAAGTTTTTATAAATTGTGCAGATTCCGATGTTTTCGTACTCAACATCCACTTTTAGCATAAGCTATCGAATAGTAGTTTTTGAGGGATTTGGTTTGAAGGATCAGCCAAAAGTATCTTTCAAGCTGGGATTCAATTCAAATGTATCTGAAATTATTAGAACTTTTGATGTTTTGTATTTACATTACTTAAGGGCTGCAATACATGGGCCTCCGAACTTACTCCAATTCGGTTATGAAAGACGAGATGGAAAGTTGTACCCGGTGCAAATGGCAAAACCACCTATGACAAATTCTTTGATCAGGCTTCGAAAATATAATGCTGAATGCCTGACAATGTTTTGCACTTGCAGAAAAAGTGAAATCAATTGTATTTTCCTTTGCAAATGCATCGGCAATAATTGTCAAAACCTACCTGAATGAATAAATAACCACTTTTTTTATTGAATTTGTATTGAATTAGATCATGCCGTTTTTCTCCATACCTTACCTAAACCAGGTGTTAATAGTCAATAACAATTTTTTTTTCGCAGCTACAGCGATGGAAGCGAAAACTATTATAGGACCGGACAAAAAAACTGGACCATAATTCCGTCCGGCAACCTCCACAATATCATTAATTAAGTCTTCCCTAACTCAAATCATCAATCAGAATGAGGTCATCGGTTTTTTCAAACGGAATGTTTCGCAGCGCTGGCACTATTCCTATTGTATTCCAAACGATAATAAGAAATTTATTTCTCAAACATAACATATATGTAAACATCCAAAACAAAGATGTAAGTACTTATATTTCCGAATTTTACATTTTATATGATATTTTATATTGTAGTCCCTGATGATGGAATAAATAACATTCCGAAAGCTTGGAAAAACTTCAAAGAGTCTTCTTTTACAACGCTGCAGACCCTACTATATAGTTATACTTTTAACTAGTCAGCGACTATTCCTCCTTTATATATATATATATATATATATATATATATATATATATATATATATCCTCCTCCTTTATATATATATACTTTTCGGGGTAGATTGAAAATCTGCCTTTCTACATTTGTATGGATTCCAATATTAATTCTTATTCTTTCAGATTGTGGTAGGTTATCACAACAATTCCGCCTCAAATTACTGTTTTTCGAGCCAGAATATCCGGAACTGACCACCATGTACGCATGCATATAACTTCTCATAGAGGCGAAGAGATCCTTCTGAGGCCATTTCTCTTCATATAGCTCAAACTGGGAGTATAAAGAGCTATCAATTAATTTGAACCGGACATGAAGATATAGTCCGGTAGTCCGGAAATACAACGCCGAATGAGCGGTGTGCAACGCTAATGACGGTAGTTTTATGTCACCAGTGGGAAGTGGAAACCGATGAATTTGTTGCCTTGATTTTCATACCAAACCGAAGCGTAGAAAATATGGGTTTACTTAGTTATTATTCATGGCAATTCGCCCAATATCGGTTGGTTCGACTCGATTGTTCGTTACAGGAAAGGTGAATAACTTTCAAATTCGATAATTGAATAATAATAGTAACAGTAATAACAAGAAGCCCCATTATAATTTGTAACCCCTTCACTACGTAATGACTATAGAAACTACCTAAATAGCCTGGAGATTAAATTTCTTTAGCATCAGATCCAATATTTTTTGTCATGTAACAGAAAATTTTCTGAGCCCTTAGTGAAATAACATATATTTCATTCCATAATAAAGCCTCTTCAACCCTAGACTGATATTTTGTTTAATTGGTTTTACCAGAAGCTTGGTTACACTTGCTGGAATATCTTGTTCCAAAATTATTTCCGACAAATTTCATATTTGTGTGATGTATTCGAATCATAGAGGAAAAAACAGGAGTAGGTTGGAAGAGGAATCGTATTTGGCAACAAAGATAGATCTGCACACCGAGTTGAATGCTCACTATAAAGCATATTTCAGTTATGTGTCAATCACTTCTGAAGAGATTTCTGGTAGTCAAATTGATGGTTATTCACTGCTTCTTTATTTGCATATATTTCGAGGAACCTGATTTCTTTGATATTTATTATCATTAGTAGAGACATTTTTTCTACAAAGGCTCTAGAAGTGCCTACTCCAATAAATAAATAAATATTTCAAGTCACAATACGAGTCAGATACACTAAAAACCGATAATATAAACATCAGTAATAGAGTAAATACAAATTTAGAAAAAATAATAATATCACGTTTTCGAAACAAATATGACATGAATCTGAGTCATAGAAACATTGTCTAATCAATAATTTTTTTGAAACTGTGATATTGCTGGAGACTCCGCTTTCTTATTTCGTCAGGTAGCTGGTTATATAATCGACATCCAGCATAAATTGGCGATTTTTTATAGTGTGAATGTTTGGGTCTTTTATCTTTATATTATCTTTACGTCTGGTGTTGTAACATTGATTGTCACTCTTCAAAGGGTTCCTGGAACAGGGTCTGTGAAATTCCATAGGTTTCCAAAAGATGCAATAATGTAAGTATGGGTGATCTAGGTACCATTCATTTAGTTATAGTGGTAAGTGGCTCATTAGTGATACCAACAGATTGTGCCAGTGTTCTTTTGTCTCTAAACCTGGAGAATGTTGAATAACTCTGAAAACACTTGACTGTACCTACAGAGTGTTTTGCGAAACTCATCATTCATCTTGATAGAATATGTGGTCATGGGAAACGCACCTAATAATGTCTTAGGTTCGTTCGGAGAACACTGCCCTATTCAGATAACAAAGTTTCTGGGCTGCCTGAGAAGCTATTTATCATTCATTATTTCTTTATGTTAGTATGATAATCTGAAGATATTTTGAGGAGACTGAACATATTCATGAACCCTATTGCAAAATTGGTTTATCATAGCAGGTGTAAGAATTGGATACAAACATGTGCTCGTACTTCTGGAAAATATCCCAATTGATAATGAAATTGGCAAATTAACAGTTTGTAGCAATCATTTCGAAGATACCACGTGTAATATCTCTTATGAAAAGGTTAATCTGCTTCCAACAGCAGAGCCAGTGGATATGTGGAACTAGAAGAACTCCATAAGTATCTACCTGTTTTTACTCATTCTACTCTTCAAGTCCTATGTCTACCTTTGTTGAAATTATACGTAATTGATTCAACGAAATCAAATATATTGTGACAAAAAATAATTCTTCCCTGCTATAATTTTTTGTCATTTACTAGTTGACTATTTTGTGATTTTCAATTAAATTTTCATTCAATTGGATTTCACATAACACTTTTCTCACAGATAATAACATTGAAGAATGCAATGTTGAGATTAGGCCAGCTAAGAATGCTGAATATTCCATTCCATTATCATTATTATCATGCCCAAAAAAAAGCATGTCGACTGCAGGTCATTTCAATTTGGTGAAAGAGTAATAGGTCTCTCTCTTTTGGAAGTTTCCACTCTTTCATCAAAGGTTTCATTCTTACCCATCATTCCTTTCAAGCTTGATAGTAATCTCTTATCACCAAAGGCATATAAGGGAATTCCTTATGTAAAAACCCTGCAATTGTACCGCTCGGGTGAAATTCAACGGCAGTCGTGGCATAAGTCAAGAAAGTAGATGTCTTTGGATGGGTGTCAGCCTATGAACTAATCGTGTAGGTGTTTCATTCAAGCCAGTCTGCAAGTACGCTCACCGCCCATCTACACATAGCACAGTTGACCCCTAATCACATTTAAGATTTGAAGGTTTTGCCTCAATTCGTTCAGGAGTTGGAAATGACGAAGTTTTTTTTTTTAAATATGTCCCTGCCAACTATGAGAAATCGGCTTTCTTTCGTTCTCAGTTCTCCACCCTCATTGATTTTAATCTTATGAATTCAAACCAGCAATTCTTGCATATAAAAATATAATTTGAATACTGTTTGAACGTCATTGTTTTGTGGTGGATCGATATTTGTTCCGTAGTTTCTTGGGTTTGTAACCTACAACAATCTGAAAAAAATAAGAATTAATTTTTGAATCTATACAAGTGTAGAAGGGCATATTTTCAATGTACACCGAAAAGTTGCTGTGTCTATTGAAAATCAGCTCTTTCTGAATAGAACAAGTCCAAGAGAGTGGTCGATTACCAAGATTGCCTACAAGATATATTGGGATCTGTACAGGAATTTGCGTATCAGTTTTGAAAACGGAAGCGGATTCAGTTTCCGAAGCGTTTACGATAAGTATTTTCATATATATATATATATATATATATATATATATATATATATATATATATATATATATATATATATATCTTATTATTTTTTTGTTACGCAAAATTTGAGCTATACGAGAAGTTGCTGACTAATTGGACTTTTTCTATTCATTCTATTTCTATAGATTCAAATATTGATTCTTATTTTTTCAGATTGTGGTAGGTTACAATACCCAAAAACTACGGAACAAATAATTTGAATGTTTTCAGGCAATCTGTCGCCCTCGTGATTTTACATTATCTTTCTCAGCTGAACACTTCAATCCAATCCAGATAACCTACCTACCAGGATTAGCATCTAGGCAACTAGCATTTGCCTATCGGACCGAGCCGGTCAGAAAAATTCTGCCCCACCCGCTGTTCGAACCAGCAGTGAAATAGCCAAAGTGAATATAAGGACCGCGCCACACCAAACAAGATAACCAGTTCATTTTCTTCTATATTTTATCGGTAAGATCGAAAAATATCATTCATATTTCATCAAAATGTAATTCGTATCTAAACCTAATTCCAAAAAGCACTTTATAGCATAAAAAAACGAGTGAAGCTCGGTCATTCAGGTACTGATAATTTATATTACTAAATACAATGATGCAGTCATCCCAATACTTTTTAGCTAATTATGCACCAGATTTTTTTCAGAATAAGTATATCCAATATCAAATGAATTGATATCATTTTTCGAAACGGTTACTACTCGATAGCTCTTCACTCAACACCTGTAGCTGATTGAACAGTAACTTTGGTATAGATGGATTTGACATTACTAATATTTCGCAGATATTTCCCCAGTTCCGATTGGATAGCTGAAATCACCAACGAAGGATTGAAATTTCGAACTGAGTACTTTAAACTATCCCAACGGAGTGTAACATGAAAAAATAGTTGTATAAACCTCATTTTGTTTTATAATCTGACATTCTTTCAAATTCATTCAACCCCTGCTTACTCAATTTGGTGTTTTCATTTTTCCAAGAGGTCTAGAAAAGAAAGGGTCACTGACAAGATATTTTGATTTTCATAATATATTCTTATTGACATTTCTGTAAGTTGGTAGCACTTAAAAACATGGAGAGTTTGGATGTTCTGTGGATAAATCCTGAGAGAGAAGGGTCCAGAGTGGAATGCTGGCAAGACTGTGGAGAATTTCCCTACTTCTTCAGATATTGTTTCCTCGCAAAGTTATTCTTCAGTGAAGCTGCACAATAATGAAAATAGGAATATTCCATCATAAACTTTTAGTTAGCATAATCGAATATTTCAACTACTTATCTCGAATCTGTTCAAAAGTTTCAATGGAGTTTTAAGATTCATGATATTCATGATGCGTATAGAAGTTCCCTATTATCAACAGATGTGAACTAATACATAATGCATTTTACTCTTTTGATAGAAAAATTCCATCCATACATGACGAAACATCGATATCCATCGCATAACTTGGGAACTTTACCGCCTTCATAGAGAAACTTTTCATCCTGGCCTGACTTTTATAGCGGACTCAGGAGCACAATAGAGGTGACTGTCATTGACCATGGAAGTAGAGCAAACCTGTTTTAAGGGATTCCATGAATCGATTCACTTCAGAGCTTCCATTATAATTTTATATATGATTAGAGACGGTTGTTTTTTAGGAGAAGGGGAATTCTGAAAATGATTCATATGAATTATTTGACAACCCAGAAAATTTATTGGAGTGTACCTCTGCGATGGATTCAAGAGGGAAATGATTACGCTTAAGAATAATAACAGGGGTCCTGTGTAATTTCGGTTGCACAGCACCATCTGATCTTCGGCGTTTTCCCATACAATTAATGTAAGTTATATATTCTATAATTTGGTTTCATGGGAAATAAAGACCTTTTATTATTATTATTATTATTATTATTAATCCTATATTCAACTGATTGAACTGATCAAAATAAGACTGGATTTTGGCTCACTTTTCGAATAATTCAACATATATTCCTCCTACACCAACCTCAATCGACCAAAATGGGTGCATTTCCATTAATTTTCAAAATTTTGCTTCTAAGCAAACACCTTCGTCCAAAGTAATCCAAGAGAAAATCCCACGACCTGCGGTCTCTGGATTTTATCGAATTATCATATTCAAGTCATTTTGCAAGCAAAATTTCGAAAATCACGGATGTGCACATATTTTAACCGATTAAACTTGCATGATGTCTTGTGTGTTTTTTTCCTGTATAGCTACAATAGTGTCTATAGCTGTATTTTTCAATGTGTGAGTCTATACTGACAGTCGAAATGATTACTATCATTATTTGTCAACCTAATTACCATTTCCAATGGCAAGCAGTCTCACTCATTTTTCTATTTCATCTCTCACCGACAACATAACAAAACTGGGGAAACAGCTATATTATAAGGATGTCCATCAGAAAATTTGAAACTGTATTGATGAAAAATGAATTGATAATGAAAACAACAGACTTCCTAGAATTAAGGGATATGTAATTACAGATAAACGAACCCCACAAACTGATAGGAAAATTACATAACCATATAAGTGAATGAAAATTCCAGAGTGGAGAATGGGGAAAAATACAGTATAATACAACAAACACCACTTCTTGAGCAATCCAGAAGAATACTTCGATTGTAAACCAGAAGTTTCTTGAACTTACAATATTTATTGTCGTTTTCAAATATCGACAGATTCTCGTCTAGATGTCTCAACTAGCTATGATTCGATCATTTATGTGAGGATGAACTGATATAAGGAACTCTTCATTTGGTGTGTTAGACCATTTTTTGGGAGTGATTTTTTCAGTTACTTCCACCTCTCTCTAATGCTCCGTTACTCAATAAATCGATTCAGTTGAAGGAAGGGAAGGTTAAATCTTTTGACAGATGACAAAGAGCATAAAAAAGATTCTGGATGATTCATGCTTTTTTATTTCCATAATATATAGGTGTCTAGCAGAATCAATAGAAGGCAGAAGCTTATCAACAGAGAATGTTTTCGATTTTTTTTCATTCAAGGATTTTCTTTCAAGTTTTTATTTCTATTTTTTGGTTAGGAGAAGAAAGCCACGAAATAATTACAAATACTTTATTCTCTCCACAAAAATACTCAACTTTCTAACTGCATAATATACTTGCATTTTATGACACTCTATATCCCCTTGGAAAAAATAACCAGCAACGCAACAGCTATAAGTTACTAGGTAAGGTCTGTTTTTTCTACATGGGTAATAAATATTTTCCAGTACCGAAACCTTCATAAATCATTTAGACACACTTTATGTATTAGGCTCTCAAATTGAGCCAAAATATGCAAGCGATAGGAATCATTATCATCGATTGATCCGTTTTCTTCAATGAAAAAGACTAAATTTTAGAATTCGTCAAAGTGAGTTTGATACTCATTCAATTTCAGAGTTATTGTATTATTCAGAGAGCCGATATTTATATGATCTCATTCATAAAGGACAAACTTGCTGTTCTTCGAAATAATGACTCCTCTGGGAAACATTGTTCCTCTAAAATCGAGGCTCAGACAAAAACGGAACAAAGAAAGACTAAATATCTTTTTTTCTATTATCCACGCATCCAATTTGCTTTTACAGTGAACTTTGAATTTTCTTGGGATTGCTAATAAGCTTACATAAAGCCGAATAAATTTTCAATTCTTTTTCTCTGCCTTCCGCCGTATTGGCTGGAATCCCCGAACGACACCCCTGCAACATTACACATCAAAATCCCCAATATAGTCTCTGGAATCCCGCCAAGGCTTACTTTTCGAAACAGTAAACTTCCAGAATTTGTGATTGTATTTCAGAAGTTTACGACTTGTTTTCTTTGGATCGTAAACTGCGATTTATCAGGGGGCATATAGTAGATGATACAAAATATAAATTTCAATTTGATTACAGTCTATTCAATTTTATCTTTCCAATACATTTTGATGACTCCTTCCATACGAAGAGGAGCATGAACAGATTTTCTGAGGGAACTTTTATCTTTTACCCAGTTCCACTTCGTTCATATTCATTCATGGAGGGTGTGAGTCACTATATAAATTCTAGTATATGTATACGAAGCGGCTTCATTCGAATTTCAAGAGACAAAAAACTTGGGGAAAAAATCGAATCTTGGTATGTCAGATGGTTTTTGCTTTCGGAATAAATATACAGAAATTTGATATTTCTCTCGATGTGAGAGTTTCCATGATTCGAAAATATGCCACTAGGGCTACATTCCAGCTGATTTACAGATGCGTTCTTTGGATTTTTTTACAATAGTACGATATGGAGTCAGCCAAAATCTAACTGAATACTCATATACATTTTTGTTGGAGAATATTCAAGAGTCGTCACTAGAATTCCTCTTGAGAAAATTTCAAATTTTCAATCAGGGAGTGACAACATTCGCTAACCATCGACTTTTTCATTTCAGTAGGAAAATCAAAATTTGAAAAAAAAAATATAAAAAAGTCATTTTGGCCATTTAGTTGATTGAGAAATACTTACGTCCCACCCTACCAGTAACATTCATCATTTCTACACAGCTGTTAACGAGTTAACTTCACACCCAAATTGGCTTATGTTTTTCATATTTGGCAGCATTGAATTGAAAAATTCGGAGAAACGATGGCTGTTGCAGTCGATATTTCAAAAGCGTTTGATCGAGTTTGGCAATGGGGTATCCTTTCTAAACTGTCGTCTTATGGTTTGCCTCCTCAGTTGTGTGCTTCGTTGAAGAGTTTCTTATCTGATAGGTCTCTCTATGTGGTTGTTGATGGAGTATCATCTGATATTCTCCCAATAAATGCAGGTGTTCCACAGGGTTCAGTTCTGGCGCCCACTTTGTTTCTGCTTCATATCAATGATTTGCTCGAGAAAACATCTTGCTCAGTACATAGTTTTGCGGACAACAGTACTCTTCATACTACTTTCTCTTTCAGAGTCCATATACCAGCTCGACAAACGAACAATCAAAGAAACATTCACGTCAATAAAATCAACAATGACTGGGTGGAAATAATAGAATGGGGTTACATGAACTTGGTGGAATTTAATGCTACGAAAACCCAGGCATGTCCCAACAATTGTTTAAACGAACAAATAACAAAATAAATTTCCCTGTCAATTTGGTGTCTAGGAAAATAAATAGATTGACAATGCAAATAGACTCAACACTGTATAATACAGTACAAAATTACGTCTGTAGACAATAAAAGTTACATTACAAAACAAAATCTATTCTTCTGTTCTTTTTTCTTGCGAATTCATCGATTACTTTGTCTGTTGAAATTTTATGGCTTCTATGAACCGACATGAGAGCCAGTCCGCTTAGTCTGTCTTGTCCACACGGATTTCTCAAGTACGTCTTCAATCGCTTGAGAGTGGAGAAGGTCCTCTCAGCAGTTGCAGTGGTCACTGGCAAAGAAGCAAATATTTTCAGGAGGGTGAATATGTTAGGAAAAAGTTCCCTAATACATTGGCTTAATGCCTCAAGGGCTTGTCGAGTTCCATTTGTTTTTTCCAAAACAATTACCACAGTGAGTACTCACTAGGTACTAGTTCTAGATCATCCATTTTTTCATAAAGTTCCAAAGATTCAACGTCTATTTTCTCGTTCGTTCAGCTTCTGAGCAAGCCCCCAGTACTGTACTGCCAACATATAAAAACGAATTTTTTTCCGAAAGTAGTCAAAGTCAGAGACTTGCGAAAGCGAATGGCGGTCTTTTTTTCGTGGAGCTACCTATCGTGATAGCGCCTAACTATATGCTTTACGGCAAATAACGTAATGAAATGCTTCGGTCTAGCCGTTAGCGGCGGATCACGTCCATGCACGAATTTCACGTAGGTGAATGGGTTAGGAAAATTATAATAAATTTGACAAATTATTCACGTACATTTTTCACTAGAAATTGGTTTGACCTCTTCCTTATTTACCTATGAAGAGGAAAACGAAGAATTATAACTTGAGTAAAACGTTTTTTTTTGGAAAATTTCGGGGGGGTTCAACCCCTCTGACCCCCCTTGGGTACGGCCTTGAATAGAGGCGCACTTCTTGAATGTGGACACGTAACATCACGTAACGACCAACGGTAGTTTTGTAGGTTACAGGCATTTGAATACACTTGCCTGAAAAAATATGTTAAACCGGAAAGTCCTGGATAACAATGAGTAAATCACATAACATCTACCCAAGTGAATTGAGAAAGATCATTCAGGGTGAAGTTTGTTTTCATCATCGTCAGAATCAGAATCACATAGATGGGCTATAGAATTCCACATATTCGAATAACTTTTCACCCAAACCCGACGAAAACTGTTTCTTGGTCTCTTCTGTGGAATAAGGATCGATTTTCAATTTTTTTCGCTATGTGCGCCAATCATTTTCAAATCCAAGTATACTAAAAGAGTGGACACTCATATGATATTCTCTCAACAAATGCAGGAGTTCCATGTTCTGGCCCCCACTATGTTTCTGGTTCATATCCATGATTTGCTGGAGAAAACATCTTTAGTGCATAGTCTTGCTGAAGACAGTGCACTTCATACTAGTTCTTTTTTCAGGGTTCCCATATCAGCACGATGAACAAAAATTCATCAAAGCATCAGCGTCATCAATATTAACGAAATTCTCATATCTACTAGTACGAAAACATCAAGAAAAAGATGAAGTGCTTTGAATTGACGAATGCAGAATCGAAAGAAGCATCAGATTTTGTATCGAGAAAAACATGAAAAAATATAGCTGAGGGTGTCCCTAAGCAAACTGAACGTAGTATCGTAAATATAATCAGTGCATGTTGTAGCCTTCATGGAGTTCGATCAAACACCTCTTTATAGTTTTTTCATCCTTGTATAATAAATATACAGTAGCATTAAAATCAAAATCAATAATTCCAATTTCTTTGGATTATTCTAAGAACGGCTCACGATAGGCTGGATTTAGCGATATGACATTATCTATTTCTTAAAAAAAAAGTCTTGTCCCATGTAACCAACATTCCATCTTCTACCGTTACCATACAAATATCAACATGAAGCCTGCTTTTGCGTCAGTGCAGTGCAATATCCTTTATTTTCCATGAACGTTTTTGATTTTTTTTGTCGATTACGACATTTCCGTGATGGCAGTCTCTAGAGATAGATTTTTTCATTTCCTTTCAAGTGTCCCTCGATGCAAGGAAAAGGGAATTAAACTCATTACAATATTTAATGTTCGCATTCTGCGTGGGCTACAAAAAACCGCCATTGTGTCCTGAAGCTTTTCATCTCCGCACCAGGCTATCAGTGGAAAAATCTTATGATTTATTTGGAAAGCCTCTTTGTGTTCGAACTCATAAAGGCAGTCTCGCTTTTTGAATCCTATGTTTCGCTTCCTCGCAACTTGATGTTACATCTTTGATGTTCGCCGTGTTTTTAAAAGTAGCAAGGACATCTATCGGTCATTAGTGTGATGAGTTTCGATGAAATAATTGAATATTATTAAGCTAATTTGAGAGCGTTGGTGCAAAAATTGATGTCTCTTCTGAAGAATAGTCTTGTATTTATCCAGTCAGAGCTTGTGCAATGTATAGCTTTGTCTCTGGATTTGCCCTTCGGGCTACCCTGCCTTTCTTAGAGACCAGTGAAACAAATAAACTTTTGGTGTAACAGTCGATACTTTTTCTAGAGATCAATAACTGTAACACCAAACAGATATGACTTGCACTCGACGCGCATTTCGCTAATAAGGTTCATTGGGTATCAGTTTTCTTCTCCTGAAGATAAGTGAGTGTATATCGTTCATAGAAGCCAAATTCATTCACAAAAAAGAAGTCAGAGTTTCAACTAAAACACCTACTTCCTGCCTATATGGAGCAGTGGATAAAATAGGGATCTATGTATTTGAATTTCATACATGAAGGGAAGTAGGTTTGAAGTATGACTTCTGGGGTTTGACGTTCGTCACTTGGTTAACGGAACTTCAGAACAATTTCAAAACAATTGTTTAGAACTCTTTACTGACTTCATGCTAGGATATTCAACTGCTGTATCTGACAGATAGATTTCTGCTGCAAGGGGTTGATATCTAATATCACGTTCTCTCTCACGGCCAGAAACAGCCGTACAAATTAATGACATGACCCAAGCCCAAACCACTTATTGTGGTCTGTGTACCTATACCAACCTACATCGATTCAATCTAATGATTTTACTAGTTTCTTTGTTGTCTAGTATCATCATGGTCCAAGACGCACTAGCCCTGTTTTTTGACAGGTCATTCAAAAAGGTTAAATTCGTTGATATCTCAAACTTTTATAAGAAAGATTTTCGAATTATTTTCTTTCTGATCAGAGTTGTAATGGAATTTTTTCAAAATATTGAGATCTATATTCTCGATTGTTTCAGTATAAGTCTGAATCGCAAAATATTTTCCGAATATTCAAAATTTCATTGTCATTTAATCAATGCTGTTGCTGTTGCTGAGCTGCGAGATATCTGATTGGTCTCTGCTCAGCAACAACGTATACTTTCAGCCAACGAGTGATTCAAGAATAGGGCTCCTGAGGACCAATTTTTGACCACTTTCGTTATTTAGCGAATACGCTATCACTAAGGTAGTGAAAATTCGATTGGTTGCGCCTTAGCAATAGCGTATGCGTTATCACGAAGACTGTCAAAAATAGGCCCCATGATCTGGTTTGACATCAGACACAGTGGAAATATTACACAAGGAATGAATGAGCAAATGAATAATGAATATCTATATGATTCTTGAAATTTTTCTTCCTCGGTAGGCTCACTGAAGATTTCAACATTCTCGAAACATGATTTTCAGGGGAATTCTGTTATTTGAATTTGTTCTTCGAATCTACGAAAATTTTCCTCAATGTCCATTAAAGCTATAAACTCACGAATTAAACCGAACTGAAAATCATACGATAAGAAGAACTGGCAAATTTGTAATTCGTTTTTCTGTTTATTCTCCCGTTCCAAGTGAATGAACTCATCCGGACAAGTCATTAGTGATTACTTGGGATTCCCGTCATGTTCTCGGGCTGCAATACTGATTAGCCTCTCTAGATCCGACCATTAGCAAATTGCCGATATTATTCACCAAGTCCACTATATAGAGTTTCAGAGTATCGTCGTTTCCTTCGAACAAAGCGACTTCATTCCAGTAAAGCTTTTTTCCAGATTCCACTAGAGAGCATGGAATAGAACTTCTATCCGCTAATGCTTTGAAAAGGAGTGCCTTCTCACAATGAAAGCCGATTCGCAAGTACCCTATTGGTATCATGTTAGTGCCCAGTTTATTTTTCAGACTCGCCAGGTGGAGTTGAAACTGATGGATTTTTTCCGGCATAGTCAAGCTATCGCTAGGACCACACAACAGGGTATCCACATATTCTGCAAGAAGCCGTATCTTGTTTTTGGTATCGAATTCTTCATCAAGAATCTCCTTCAAGTGGTTCAAATATCTTGGCAAAAAAGGATCTGGAGAGAGTTTCCCATAGTTCACTTTAAAAGGGGAAATACACGAACGAATAGAAGTAGTTGACTCTACAGAATTCCGCAAAGAACTACTTGAACTATCTCTCTCGTAATCTTTACTTTCCTTTGTGATCTCTTGATTTGTCACCACCTCATAGCTGTAATCCACAACGTATATTGTTAGCAACGTAGACATTTTCAACGCTTCTAGAATCTCAAGAAAGGGAAACGGTGCTGTCCATTGACCGTTTATCAAATAAAACTTGTTTTTGAGTTTATCTGTGATTTCCAAGCGGTGCATTTTGAAAAATTTCAAAGGTAAGTGTAGGTTATAAGTGATCGTTAAAATTCTATTAATCATAGGAGCTTTTGATACGATCGTACTTGGAAGTCTGTTCAGAGTGGATACAAGATTGTTCCTTAGGAATTCCATCATCCAGTTCTCATCGGTAAGTATACAGTGGATAAAAAGTAGAAGGCTTTTCATAATTTTCATATTAGTAGTGTTTTTCATTTTGTTCAAAATTGCAGAAGGGCCTTCCAATAACAGAAAGAGTTTCTGGAAGTCACTGCTTTCAATGAAGTAGGTCAATATTTCTGTAGCCAATATAGCAAGGCTGTCTGGTCCACTTTCTATCAGTTTCAGAAGTTCAGCGAAGAACTTATCATTTATGATACTTTTTTGATATATTGGATGGATGGAGAACCTGAACAATATCTCAAGAATCCTCAAATGGGTTTCTTCGGATAATTTGTTACCTTTTTTGAAATAGTCTAATAGTATTTGCTGGCTACCTAACAAGTAGAGAATGTCGATGGTTTTCAGCGACCTCCTGGCGAAATTTGAAATGGTTTTCAGAGCTATCTCATTCTCTGGATCTTCCTCGTCCTTCCTTTCCAAAATATCGACTATCGTTTTGATTACCATGGGCGTTAGCATATGGTCACAACAATACTTATGTTCACTCATATTGGATATAGCTTCACAAGTTTTGTTCAAAATAACCTTATCCTCGCTCCTCAAAAAATATAAAATTGAATTCTCCACCGACAGGTCAAAGAGTATTTGTTTGATTCTTGGTATTTTGGATAGTTTCTCGAATATATCAACACAAGGTGAAAGATATACAGGTTCACAATTTCTCACCCACAAACAAAAATCCAAAAATTCCAGCGATTCTATGAAATAACTATTCGTTTCGTCACTGTTCATGCAGTTTCCGATGATATCGAGAGCTATAGTATGATATTTCTTCTTGCTATCGTCCATCACTATCTTCAACAACTTTTCTACCAACTTTGATTGCCGAAACATTCGCTGAAACACATCTAAGCTGAAAGAAGTGATCCTTTGAACTATGCTGAAAGCGAGATCAACAATTGTTTCTTCACCGCGATCAAACTGGGCTAGTATTATTGAAACGTCAAAGTTCTTCACCTCTGGTAGAATAGATAGTACTCCAGGAGTATTCAATAACTCGTAAAAAAATCCCATAGTCGATTTTAGCAAATTGATGCTCTGTGTTGTTTTTATTGTTCCAAGGACTGGGTTCAATAAATCCACTTGAAATATCAGAGAAGTTATTCTACAAGAAACCGCCAATTTTGAAAGAATAGATACGCAAAATTCCTTAACGTGTAGATCATTGTGCGATATGTAGAGATGAGATATTTCTAGGATTTTATCATCGTGAATGTCTTGATCCAGTTCCAGTAAGACAGTATCTAACTTTAAGAGAACATCCAACAACCTGAGTGACAACCGTAGTATACAGACATTTCGTTTGAAGAGATTGAGTAATTTGCCAACAAGACCTTTCTGTTGTAAATAGCTCAAATTATTGAGTTTGATATCGGCATATCTGGACAGGAACAGCAAGGATTCAAGAACAACGTCATTTTCTGGACTATCGAGAATCGCAATAGAAGTATCGACTTGTTTTGTGATATATGTTTTTTCTTTAATGTCATCTGGTAGCTTCAGATCCAATTTTTTACTTTTCTTACTGGAAGCTTGAGTTTTTTTCGCCATGACCCGCCCAACATGACAATTCCAACAAAATTTTGACCAATGTCAGTCAAGTTTGACAATGACATCAACATTGTGATACGGGAAATAAATTAATGGTATGTTCCGAAAGTAAAAAGTTGCGGAAAAGTTTCAGAATCCTAGATTGCGTCCAATTTCCACAAAAATTTTGGAGAACGTTTGAAAAGGCTCAAGATGAATAAAAAAATAGAAAATTTGGCGCGGAAACCATGAAAAAGTCATTTTTTCGAAAAGAAAATGTTTATAAGCACTCAATCCAGATTCCGAAATTCTACTCTGAACTGTTATTTTGTCAGTGTACATACCCGATTTTCCGATAGAACATTATTCACACACACCATTCTTTGAATTTATTAAGAAAATGTGCCCATATATCCTCCAAGTGAAGATTTATATTTTATTTTGAGGTGGTGAGAAACAAAGCAATATAGTTTATAGTTTGTAAGGTCATTTTGACAGCTCTAGACTGTTTCGAATCTCAAACAACGTTGCCAAATTGAAAAATCAAGTACTTATATCTAATATAGCCAAAACTACTAAACTCGCGTAAAACGTGATACTTTCATTAAATCTATCCCAACCTAACCTAACTAACTTTGCGAAAAACAAATGTTTTTATCAAATCGATCTCAACCAAACCTAACTAACCTGACCCAACCTAACACATTCATCTGTGGGTAGAACGAAATGTGGATGCAACGACATGCTTTTGTACACGGCTACAAAAACTTTCTCGGAAAAACGTTTGAAATATTAAAAAAAAATTCATGACATCTATACTAACCATAAAGAGGTAGATTCCATTGATTGGAATTCAGAACCAACACCACGAAAGACCGATAAATAAACTGTACGAATCATTCAAATATGAAATTGTTGAATATAATTCACAATCTGACAACGTCGCTCCAATTCAATCGAAGCCGAAATTAATACAGCTAGTTGTCATTTCTAATGAAATTCTAATTGGAAATCTGAAAAGAATGAACGTTATAAATGAACATTCGGGTGATATTTCTTGCAGAAAAATATAGTTAGATATGTTTACTTACAGAAAATGGTAAGTAAAGTGACAAATCGAAAGTGATTTTTTCGTTACATAACCTAAAATTTCACCCTTTTATTCTTTTGAAAAGGAACTTGCTGTGGTTTCCGCTCCGAATTTTTGTACTTTTCATTCATTTTTAGATATTCTGAAGCTCCCCTATAATCTTATCGAAATTCGAGGC